>CATIWR010487222.1:0-115136 GCA_949677035.1 Omphalea diandra | reverse complement strand
GCACTTTAAGACTCAAAATTAATATCAGAAAAAATAAGTTTAGTATGTCACTAATAATTTTTGTAGTTAACTTGAAAATTACATTGCAAAACTAATGGCCTAAAATCCTTGCAAATTTGAGAAGATTTTATTTTGAGAATTAGAGTGATAAAAGTGTGACTAAATTTAATGAGATCATGTTCATTGTTAAGAATACTTAAGCTATTGTATGAATGCTTTTTTAGATTGGAAAGATATGGAATAATTTTTTCATTTCATCCTTTAACCCCTAATTTAAAGGTTAGGGAAAATAGTCATTTGAAATTAAATAAATGTAAACTTTTAATCTCAATTTACTCATTTAAATTTCATTTTTTAATTCTCTCTAATTTACTTTCATACAAATCCTATAATAATAAGAGTGATTTTATGACTTATAATATGCCAAAATCTTTGGGGGAAAAAAAAGTAAGAGGCATAGCGTGAAGTCCTAGATGAGATGCATTTGGTTTTGGGCCTTTTGCACTTCTCCGTACATGGTTTGAAAAGATTTTATTCAAATCAATATTTTTAAAATCAAATTAGTTTATTAGTGTGCAAGTCAATTGATCCAATTGATTTGATTTATTTGATTTAATCAGTCTAATAATAAATAAAATTTAAATAATATTATTAAAATAATTTTAAAAATAAAAAATATTAAAATATATATAAATATATTTAAAATATTAAAAATATAAAAATTACCTTAAAAAAATCAAACTGAACTTAATCAAACTAGTTAACAATTTAATTTTTAATAGCCACTACATCAACCAAAGACAAAGGATCCATAAAATGTTTAGTCATAATCTTCCGAATCTTCCCTCATCCTCATGCCGCGTACCCTTATCATCTTTAATTCCCTTAATCCCGGGCCTGGTTCTCTGCTAGCAAGCTTTTTGATGAAAAAAAGCTTGTGTTATTATCTCCATCGAGAATCATTATAGCTCTAGATTTTCTAATTCAATAATTGACCATTTAGCCGAAAAGAAAAAAAAAGAGCTAGTTTCAATAAGATTTTTTTTTAAGAAAAATGAAAGTGACGAATTGATTGTAAATGGTAAGGGATACTCATTTTGTTATTTTTAAGCTATACCAGTTCTATACTGAGTTGCATGTCCATGCACATTACTCACACGAAAAAAGATGATAAATCAGAAACAATTGAAGAGTTTCCAAAAAAAAAAAGTCAATAAATCGAAATAGAAGTTAAATCTAATTACTAATATCAGAAGAGAAGAAGCAGAAGACTATTGTCCAAGATGTCCACTCCCCTCTGAGGACCTTCACACACTAGCTATTTCTTATTCTTTTTTATTTTCAAAAAGATCGTAGAAGGGGGAAAGTCCAAAGCTCTTGACCATTACACCCTTTAAAAACATTTTAAGTCAACCACTTATATTACAAAAATCCCAAAGAGAGAACACTATGCTTGTCGAAGATTGTGGGTTTCCAGTTCCTCCACTGGCTGAGAAAGCAAATGCTTAGTCTTCATTTTGTGAATTGCATCTGCAGGATTGAGGCTTTTGGGGCAGGTTGCTGTGCAGTTCTTGATAGTCCTGCATCTATATAATCTCTTTGTATCCTCTGTTAATGCTTGCAGCCTTTCATCTGTAAATTCATCCCGGCTGCCATTATCACAATAGGGTCATACAACAAGCTAGTATCAGAGCCCACATCATCGAATCCAAATCAACATGTAGAATTCAAAATAAAATTGTAAAATTCATTAGCATATGTGCACTATAAAAATAGAATAGAACATAGTTCTTGGGCATGGTCTGCATGGATGGACCAATGTTACCTATCAGAAATCCATCGATAGGCATGCAGCAAAGGTGCCGGCCCAAGGAACTCCTCAGGATTCCACCAATAGGAAGGGCATGAAGCGCTACAACAAGCACAAAGAATACACTCATACAGCCCATCTAACTTATTTCTATCCACAGGCGATTGCCTATATTCTCTACCATCCTCGGGTTTCTTTCTCGTCTTAAGCCATGGCTCAATTGACCTACATGTTATTCATCATGTTTCATCTCAATTATAATTATAATAGTAACTATTTTAAGCAAATTTAAACATTTCAATATTGGGCTTCAAAATTCCAAGAAAATGGATATATACCTATATTGATTGTAGAAATTAGTAAGATCAACGACCAGATCTTTGATGACAAACATGTGAGGAAGAGGAGTGATTATAGTTGGCTTGGTTGTGTCTGCGTCAATAGGCTTAAGGCAAGCCACAGTATCTGTTCCATCAATGTTCATAGCACAAGACCCACATATCCCTTCCCTGCATGACCTCCTATAGGTCAAGCTTGAATCGTCCTCTGCCTTTATCTTCTGTAATGCATCCAAAATCTGCACCATATTCAACACACACATCACAATATTTTCCCTTTTCTTTTTGGAACAATTAAGCTCAGAGACTAATATTCAAACTCGCAATTTCAAAGCCTACAGATTACTTCAAAGGCAATTTATATCAGTGATCACCTAATTATTATTCAGATTCTATTTTAGTTATAAATCAATTACTTTCATCACTGTAGTCATTCAACTTTTATTACTATTGAAATCAAGTCAAACACGATTGTTTTGGCCAAAAATTTACAAACATTATCAGGATTTGACATTTTTTTTATGTCAAAAACTTTTTTACTTTTTTTTTTTTGAAAATTTCTTGTCTTGCCATAAATAAAAATGATAATTTTTTTTAGCTAAAATTCAATGAAAATTGGCTAATTAAACTTAATTGCAATATTAATAAAATTGAAAATCATTATTTGGTGACTTTAATAGAATTTAGCTCACAATTGAGTGGGTATAATTACCCATTACTTCAACACAGGCTCAGGGATTAAAATTAACTTTCTTTTGGGAAACCTAAAATTTAATTTAGTCCTAGTCCTACTCAGAACTCAAAAATCAGTTTTGAGCTCAAGACTTGAGCCCTACCCCAATAGCCAAAGCTCGTTGTTGTACATATCACACTATTTTCAGCTCAACCATTAGTACTTAAATAATGTGGTGTGTGCTTAACAAAGCCCAAGAACCTAATTATATAAACTAAAATAATAATAATAATAATGATGATATAATATGCGAATTGAACTAATAATAATAATAATAATAATAACAATAAGAGAACTCTAGTCACAGGATATATTACCATGGGGCCGCAGTTGGAGAGGTTTATGTGGTAAGATTGAAGAAAGGGTTTACTCTTGGGATTGTCAGGATTCCACCGATATATTCTGAACTCCTTAACGAGCTTCTTGATGTTGGTTTTGATTGTGTCAAATGTTTCAATTGATTCTTGAGCATGTTGTTGTCCCACAGGATGGTCTTTTAGTACTGGGAAGTTTTGATTCTTAGCATTTTCTTTCCCAACTTTATAGGCTGCTGCCTTCTTGTAGCCATGACGCATCCACCAGCTTCCTTTAAACATCTCTCAATCTATCTCTCGCTCATAAAGACTCGCAACCTTGTATATGATATGCTATTGCTGATTCGAAGGGTTTTGCATGGCCAGAGCCACGTGGTTGCACTGGTGAAACGTGTTGGGATATTGAAGAGGTTGATGATTTATTTATTAGTGCCTAAAATATTTTCTAGAAAATCATTATTTTTCTAGAAGAACAAAAATTTTGCTTTTTTAAATGTGTATTAGGTTTACTTCAGGTAATTAAGGAATTTCAGATTTAATTAATTAAATTTTACATTAACATAGTATTTGATATAAATAAATTTTATATAATTTTTTATAAAATTTATTGAAAATTTAAATTTAAAATATTTGATATAAATAAAAATTTATTTGAAAGTTTATTTAATTAAATTCATGAAACTTATTACAATAGAATTAAATTTTATTAAATTTAATAAAATTTATAAATAAATTTTAAGTTTAAAAAATTTGTATTATGATAAAAATATCCACTTCAAAAAATTAATAGTTACTTATGATAATTTTCATAGACAAATAGATTTCTAGGTAAATACTGTTTTCAGATGGACTTTATTCGTAGACAATAAAACAGGTGGTAAATTTTATCTATAAAAAATTTTTGTAGGCTAATTTTAGCTGTAGATTACCTACAAAAATTCTGGAGGTAAGTAAAAAAAAATTCATAAGTAAATTAAGGTAAAATAAGTCACTAGCTTTGTTGGTAATTACTGATAAAAATTTATGTAGGCAACTCCATAAGTAAATATTTATTTGTAAAATTTTTTCTAGACAAATTCATAGGTAAATATTTAACTACGAAATTTTTTATAAAAAAATTCATAGATAAATATTTGCCTATGAAATATTTTGAAGGCAAATCCGTCGATAAATTTACCTACTAATTATTCTATACGTAAATTGATTTATTATTTTCAATTTCATAAGTAATCCATAGTAAATGTTAAATTTATATTTTTTAATTTATTATTATAATTCATATATTTATAAATATTTTAAATCTAATATATATATAAAGTATGCTACAAAATTTAAACATCAATATTATTACAAAAATACAGTTCACAAATTTTACTGTTTCATAATGAATAAAAATGTCACTGATGATCTGCAGAGTCATGAGGTGTCAAAGGCTACTGGTAGGGTTCAACACTAGATAGGGGTTGTAGAAAATTGATCTGAGTGCATTAATAAGCATTTGAATTTGCTCCTATATTTTCGCTATTTGCTATTGTTACTGAGTGATTAACTGTTCACGTTGCGTTTGCTGGTAATCATGCATCTACTGAAGCTAAATCTTCAATATCGAAAACTGATATGAGGATGAAGCAGAAGCAACTGAAGTAGACGGATAGTACTCTTATGCCCTCAAACCCACTCCGCACACCCGTTTCTTCCTCTCGCAATTAGCCAGCTCAAAAATAGTTAACTCTCATCGAATACTCTCCCCACTTTGTATCTGCTGCTCTTTCTCATGCTGAAAATTGTTCTGTGAATATTAAAGAAATTATGAAGTCCATAAATCAATGTTAAACAAATGTGAAATCATAAAGGAAAAGACAAAGTGTTCAAATACTAACCTCAAAAGATTGACTCCTATCATCAATAAAAGTTTCTTCATTCATTTTTTCCGTATGTGGAGTATATGGAAGAGCATGTGAGGCAGTAGTTCTTCATCATCCTTTTCAGTCTACAAATGCAATTATAAAATATATAGAGGTTAAAATTTAAGTCAAACAAAAAGAAATCAAATTTTACAAGAATTAAAAAAATTCTACAATATCTCCGTTATAAAATGAACATATCTCCTATTCACAAATAACAAAAATAATATTTAGTATCCGCAAGTTTAAATGCATCTAAATACATCATATAATATAAATGATAGCCGCTAATATATATTATTGAAACGATAATATTATTTCAATAATAGTGCAATCATGTATCTCGATTATTTTTTCAAATCAAATTATAAAATAAAGATGAAGAGTTTAAATACTTACAAAGCGTCTCGCATGCTCGTAATGTGAGACAGACTCTCCAGTATGGCATGATGGCAAGCCTCCTAAACTACTGCTACAACGATTCCTGGATTATGTGTCCACCAACTGCCTAAACTCTGGGAATTCTTAAAACTCATGTCAATGCTCCCATGTTTCTGGACAAAAACCGGTTTCTCATCCACTACTCGCATGTCATGTAACTGTCACTGTATCATTCTGAAACTTTTCGATTTCATGCTACCTTAACCATATTGCCTCATCTCAAACAATGTATTTCTGCAACTAATATCATTAGTACACACAATATAAAAATAGTTATATGTGCAAAATAGATGAACTAGTTTTTCGTAAATGCACAAGTTTAGAAACATAAAATCAAATATTTAACTTTTTTTAACATGAAACTTATCTTAATAAAAATCTTTAGTTTCCTTGGAGATTTTCTTCCTCTAAGCTCCTTCATAATCCACCAACTCCTCGAATATCTTGCATATTTTATGGGAGCAACTATCAGATGAAAGGAGTCTGTGTCATGGAAAAATATTATTATTATGATATCTTTCTATTTGAGGTGATAACTCTATAATAATTAAGAGTCTCAAAATATACCGATTATTGTGAAAAGTGATGCGGAACCCCCGACTTAGTCCATATTCTGCTTGTGATGCAACCATGCTTGCCTCAGGTGGTGGGGTAGGTGAATGGGAAGTTGAACTTAGGATTGATGCCGAGGAAGGTTAAATTGATGGGGCAAAAGCTAGAGCTAAAACTGAAGCTGAAAGTGGAGATAGTGTCGCACTTGGAGATGGTGCTCGAGGATGGAGTCTTTGATATCCTGTAGATGTTATAACTATAGGAGTGGAAGATAGACCTACCCCAATCGAATGTGCACTTATCGGTGCATACTGAATAAAATTTTCAATCCCTTAAATAAAAAAATAAATTATGTAGTCATGATCATCGAACCAATTATAGATCCACTCTCTACCATTTCTCATTTCTATCATACAAACATAATTCTGTTAATTTCTCGCAGTTAGTAGGCATCACATTCTAATTGACATTGAATAAGAATTTGCACCTCATTTAAATTCACAGGAATAAACCTATCCCATTTATAAATACTGTTGGCTCTTGAGCACCAAAATAAGGGGTTGAATTGGTGGAAAATTTTAAAAATTGGAGGAAAGATATTGAAAGATGAAAATAGAAGAAGTAGGAGAAGAGTTAGAGACATTAGATTTTATAGTGGTTCGGATATTAAAAACCCTACGTCAACTTCTCAATTCTTCACAATTAGGTATTCTACTAATACTAAATGGTGTTTCTAAGCTCACACTAAACTTTTAGACTTTGTATTTTATGGCTCGCACACAACCTTACAACTTGTGTTTCAAGGCTCACACAAAAACCTCTCAAGTATTTTTTCAAAGGCTCACACTTAATCTATACAAAAGTTTTGCAACTAGACTAACTCTTAGACCCAATAACAATGGTGTTTAATGCTCACACTCAACAATACTAATTCACATACAAGAATTAAAGGTTGAGAAATAAAATTGTAAGAGTTTGGCTATTTTCAATGTTATTCTCTTGCATTCATATTTATTTGGTGGAGTATTTATAGGTAACAACCACCAAAGAGATGTTAAAAATATGTCTAAATCTCCAAGTTGTGCTAGGCAAATATTGCATTAAATGTATGTCAGACTAAGTTCGCGATTGTGACTGCGCATTCACGGTCGCGATTTATCTTCTTACATTAAAATTACTGAAATCATGGTAGAGAACCTCATTTGTATCTAATGGCTAATCCACATGACACACTACCATTGGTCTTCCAAGAAAAATAACCATTATGTTCTTTGAGTCAAACAAAAGTTGCGATCATGAAATATGTTTATTTAGAAAGCGATTATCACCACGAATCCTTCTATTTGACAAAGGAATATAACTCCATCAAATCGCGGTCTCGATAATTATCTCACCCTCACAAATTTTGATAAGGCAATTACTTTTTGGGAAACTTGGCATGCTCTAGTTGTGGACTTGATTCCCTTTAGGTAAATCCAAAAGTCGTAGTCGTGAACATAAATATGACTCCTACTGCAAATCTGTCTATCATAACTTTATAAAGTCTTCAAAAAGATAGCAGTTATGATTTTCACTGCAATTCATTTGGACCAGCTTCTTTCATTCTTCTTACAAGATAACGGTCATAATTTTGAAGTTCATTGTCGCAAATTAGAAGGCCTTTCATAATACTTGAAATTTCAACTCCCATTTAATTTTCAATGGAATCCTATATAAAAAACTATAAAAGCAACACTTAAAAATGATGTTAGAACATATCAAGCTACATGTCAAGATCAAAAGAGAGTTTTGACTAAGGTATTACTAACCTAGTCCAATAATCTCTCCCTTTTTGATTTTGACAACTTAGATTGATTTTGCAAGGGATAAAGAATGCATAAGTATGAAGTTGAGATGGTTAACAATGTTTAACAAATTAAACTTGTTAAGATACCAATTTAAACTTGAAGTGCAATTAAACTAATTGAAATTGTTCCCCCTCAATTTATACTCCCCCTTAATTATAGCATGCAAGTTCACTATTTTTTGTCCTCTTTTGTCAAGTTCAAAAAATAGAGAACAAGATAAATATATGGATAAGTATAAAGTGATGCAAATAAAGAACAATCATATATCAAGAACAACCATAAAGGGAACAAAAGCTTCAAATGTTATTGATATTAAAAGAAAAAACACAAACTAAATTTAAACATATAATAAATAATAAAAACTTGTAGTATCACAAACTTAGGCCAAAAGAACAAAAAGTAGACAAAGAATTACAAGCGTAAGTAAGAAAAACTAGAGGATTGGAGAGATGTTATCATCATCAGAATCTCCAACTTCTTCACCTACTCCTCTTCCTTGTGCCTCATCTCCTTTTTCTACTCATTGGTTTTCCTCTTCCTTTGAGGTTTCCTCCTAATACCCAAAGTTTGGGAGATGGCAAGGTGTTGCACACACCTTCTCTTGAAGATCCACTAAGTCATTGTGAAGGTGGGAAAAAAGAAGATATCTCCTTTTAATCATGCATATCACCTTATCCAACTTCTTGTTAATGGAAGAGAGAGAGATGGCATAAGTTTTAGGTTTGGCTTTAGGCTTAGGAGATGGAATTGGTTAGGCACTTTCCTCTATCACAAGTCTCTTCCTTTTTAAAGCATGAGTGGTTTCTTGCTTCTTTGCCCCAAGAAACCCTAAGGTATATACATAAGAATCTGGATGGATTGCCTTGGCATTTATCAAATAGGGCAAGTCAAGAAAGTTTTGGGAGGGTAAATATTTTTTGGTGAGGAATTTCTCATTTTTCTCATTTAGGGCTTCTATTAAACATTATATGGCTGTGACATGAGAATGGAGGGGAAATTGGCTTTTAGGCTTTGTACTCATGTAAATCAATTAATCCATAAGGTATCAACTTGTATTAATTGGCTGTTTTTTGTTAAGCAAAATAGAAATACTAAGTCTTTTTGGGAAACTTTTTCATTCCCATCACCCCCAACATTTACAAAGAAGTGATGATACGACAGAGAAGCCAACTGGTAAGGGTCTTAATGTATTTGGCCAGAGATGTTTTAGGGTCATATTTGGTTTCAATAGAAATCTTTGATCAAAATTCAGAATAAATGACATCGAGTGCAGAGATAATGAAAAGAATGTCATCCCCCACTTGAAGGTCGAAAAGAGTAGAAAGTTGGGCAAAGGGTATAAAATAGGGTTCCCTAAAAGCTCTAAAGACCAAACTGTATGAACCTGTTTTTGATTTTGCTCTCCTACTCAATGTAACAGTGCACATAAACTCCTTGACAATCTCCTAATACCCTAGTTCATCCTTGAAGATGAATTCATTCTAGCCTAGGTTCAATAGAAAGGCATGGATTTCATCCTTGATTCTAAGTGATTCAAGGAGAAAGGTAGAAGGAATTTTATTGGCTTAGATGATTTTGTGGGAATTTTCTTTATACTTGTCTTTTTATTCTTTGGTTATTCCCTTCATTAGGTAAAAAGAAATGAAGGCTTGGAGATTAGGCAATGCCCTTACTTTTCTTTATTCTGGTTAGTTTCTTAGGCATCATAAAGGATCAAAGTTGAGAGAATTTAAAAGGATTAAGAGAAAAGATGAATGATAGATGAAGCGAAAAAGTAAAAGTGGAATAGATGAGTGTTAGGGTAGCTTAAATAGGAAGAAAAATGATGAAAGAGGTAATAAAATGATAAAAAAAAATGCATTAAATGAGGAGTTAGCACTAATTGATAGTCAAATCAATTAAAGTTTGACAGTTACCAAAATTTGTGATCGTTATTAGCTTGTTGTGATCGTTAATTATGAATTTTATGAGTAACGAATAAGATTTCTCGTGAAATAAAAGAGTTAATGGTCAATGAATTTTCAAAAAATTCGAGGTGGCTATCTAAAGTTGTGATAACGAATTAAGAGTTTTATAGAAAATTGATGAATGCCTATAAGTAGCGACCACGAATGGATAATAGCAATCATGAATTATGAGGCAAAAAGAGAAATAAAGAAAGAATAAGAATTATTTCTAGATGTGATCAACTTAATGTAATAATGATCAATTCAAGCAAATCAGCATAGAAAAGCATAATTGCATAAAGAATTAACACATCCAAAGTAATCAACATATATAATTATCAAACATATCATTTAATCAATCAAATTGACAAACACAATGAAGAAAAATAAGGTGAGATCAAATTTTACCCTCGAGAGCTTCCATCAAGCATCACTAGCTCCGTCTTAATGAAGTTCATCTTTCTTCATTAAGGGGTGTAGCAAAAATGTCCGTAAGTTGATGACTGGTGTCAATAAACTCTAACACTACATTACCATTTTAGGCATAATCTCTAAGAAAATGATATCTAATGTCAATGTACTTGCTCCTAAAATATTGGATGGGATTTTTTGAAAGATTTATTGCATTTATGTTGTCACATTTGATGGAAATGTGATCAATATCTTTGCCATAGTCCTTGAGTTATTATTTCATTCAAAGAACTTAGGTGCAACAATAACCTGCTGCCACATATTTCACTTCGGTGGTGGATAAGACAATCAAAACTTGCTTTTTGCTAAACTAAGAGACTAAACAATCACCAATGAATTAACGAGTTCTAAAAGTGCTCTTTCTATCTAATAAACTACCGACAATATCCACATTTGAGTATCTAAGAAGACAAGAGATGAATTTCTAAGATATCACAATCCTAAATGCAATGTGTCATGTAAATATTTAAGAATCCTTTTAATAGCATTTAAATGTGATTCCTTAGGGCATGATTGAAACCTAGCACACATGCAAACATTAAACATGATGTCGGGTCTAAAAGCTATAAGGTAGGGAAGAAAGCCAATCATACCTCTATACCTCTTTTCATCAATTGGCTTACCTGATTCATCTTTCTCTAGTTTGATGGTTGCACTCATTGGAGTCTTTACCACTTTGCATCCATCCATGCGAAACCTTTTGAGTAGATCCTTTGTGTACTTGGTTTGGTTGATAGAGATGCCCTCTTTGGGTTACTTGATTTGAAGACTAAGGAAAAGTTGAGCTCTCCGATCATGCTTATTTTAAATTCTCTTGTCATACACTTAGCAAATTCTTTATAAAGAGATTCATTAGTAGAACTAAATATAATATCTTCAACATATATTTGTACAATGCGTGTATCTTGATTGTGCTTTTTGATAAATAAAATTATATCAACCTTGACTTTTTCAAAATCATTTTGTAAAAGAAATGAACCAAGTCTTTCATACCAAGCTCTTAGAGCTTCTTTCAAACCGTACAAGGCTTTAGTTAATTTGAAAACATGATTTGAAAAAGTATGAGATTCAAAACTAGGAGGTTGTTCAACATAAACTTCCTCTTCAATGAGACCATTCAAAAAATGCACTCTTCATATCCATTTGAAAAAGTTTAAATTCATATAACATGTAAATGCTAAAAGAATCCCAATGGTTTCTAATCTTGCTACGAGGGCAAAGGTTTCATTATAATCAATGTCTTCCTCTTGGTTGTAACCCTTTGTAACCAATTTAGCTTTATTCCTTGTAATGAACCCTTGCTCTTCTAACTTATTCCTAAAAACCCATTTGCAATCTATAATAAGGTGTTCCTTAGGTCTAGAAACAAGTTCCCAAATTTTATTTCTCTCAAATTAGTGAGTTCCTCTTATATACAATCACTAAACTTTCATCATCAAGAACCTCATCAACAGATTTTGGCTCAAATTAAGAAACAAATACAAGATTATTATCTAATGCATGAAGTTGAGATCCAGTACTTACTCCCTTGGATGTCTCACCAATAATTAGATCATTTGGGTGATATTTCTAGAATTTGTAATCCTTAGAAAGTTCTTGAGCTAGATTTTCTACTTACAGTGGGTGAGTTTCCTCAACTTTTTGTAATGACTTGTTATCTTTAAGATCAATCACTAATTCTTTTGAAGTTGAATCTTGCTTTAATTTCTCAAAGTCACCTGTAAGATTATCAATAAGAGAACCTTTCCTAAGATCAAGTTTACTAGATTCATCAAACACAATATTCATTAACTCTTCCATAACTATAGTACTTTTGTTGAATGCCCTATAATTTTTACTAGAGGTGAAGTAGTCCAAAAAAATACATTTATTTATCTTAGAAGCAAATTTTCAAAGGTTGTCCTTGGTATTTAGAATGTAGCATTTCCACCCAAAGACTCAAAGGTATGAAATCTTAGGTTTTCTACCATTCCAAAGTTCATAAGAAGTTTTATTGAGAATGGGTCCTTTGAAAACATGATTAGGAATATAACAAGTATTGGCTTTAGCCCAAAAGTAATTAGGCAAATAATACTCATTGAGCATGTTTCTAGCCATTTCTACTAATGTCCTATTTTTCCTCTCCACACCTCCATTCTATTGCGGTGTTCTAAGAGTAGAAAAATTATAAAAAATCTCATTCTCTAAATAATAAGTTTCAAAAGATTCATTTTAAAATTCTTTTCCATGGTCACTTCTAATAGAAGAAATGAAGTAACCTCTTTCATTTTGAACTCTTTTTACAAAACTTTTAAAAGCATTAAAAGGGTCATTCCTATGAGCTAAAAAGGATACTCAAGTAAACCTAGAGTAATCATCAACTAGGATAAATGCATAATGCTTCTCACCTAGACTAACGTTCTTAGTAGGTCTAATTAAATCCATATGAATCAGTTGAACAGGTCTAAAGGTACTTATAACATTCTTTGCTTTAAAGAAAGTTTGACATTACCTCCCATTTAGCAAGGTCCATATGTCTTGTCTTTAGAGAATTTTAGCTTAGGAAGACCTTCCGCTAACTCTCCTTTAGATAGGCTTTTATAGGAGCTCCATGCTAGCATGACCAAGTCTTTTATGCCAAAGCCAAGCTTCATTGAGATACAAGACACTTAAAGGATTGATTAGCCAAATTGTCTTAGCCAATTAAGTAGGTATTGCCTTTTCTTTCACCTTTAAAGATTTCCTTCTTATCCATCAAAGTGTTAACTTGATATTCTCTAAGGTCAAAGGTGACTTTATTTCCTTTATCATATAATTGACTTATACTTGACAAATTATGTTGTAAACCTTCTATTAAAAGAACATTGTCAATAAGTGAATAACCATTCTTACTAATTATTCCAGTACCAATTACCTTACCCTTAACATTATTTTCAAAAGTGACATTGCCACATTTCTTCTCTTTTATGACTATGAATAACTTTTTGTTGCTCATCATGTGTTTTGAGCACCAACAATCCACATGCTAATCATTGTCTTTATTAGTGGCTGTCATACATTCCTACACAACAAATATAAATTACCTTTGTTTAAGTACCCAAACATACTTAGGTCTCTGGGGGTTAGGTTTTGAAAGGTCCTCTAATTTAAGGTGACTCTTCCTAATATAGTAAAAAAATGTTTGTGTGACCAAACTTCATACAATAGTGACATTAGAGCTTATACTTATAAGTGTTTCTCCTATGAATAACTTTAGTATGAGTAGGGAACCTTCTTATACCATGGTGGTGAGAGTGTGAACATGCACATGAATAATTAGGATTATAAGAGAATTTTTTGTGTGTTTGGGTGAGCATGTTGCTTAGTGTAGATGAATGCATGGTTATCCTTTTTAGGTTTAGATTTTGTGCATTGAGGTGTCCTCCCCTTGCCCTCGTGCATAGGTGGCGCAGTGCTATGAGCATTCTTTTTCTCAATTACCTTAATACTAGATGTTTAAGGTGTTGATGCTCTAATGAATGTTGTGAGAGAGGGTGTAGATGAAAAGGCCCCATTGAAGCCTAGACCATGTCTTACCAGGGGAGATCTTTGAGATACAATTAGTGTATCTAAAGCTTCCTTCCCTTTGTGAAACTTAGAAATAGAATTTCTAAGCACAATTACCTCTCCTTTGAAGAATCATTTTCATTTTTTAAAGGAATTTAAAGAAGATTAAGACTTAGTAAGACTCTTAACAGACTTTTTGAGTTCTTTATTTGAAGTTCTCAATTCACTTATAAGCTCATTTAATGAGTTAAACTCCTTTTTTTAGTTTTGAGCATTTCTTTATGTAAGTTTTCATTTGTGACTTATAATTGCCACATTTTAAAGTAAGAGCTTTAAGGAGCTCATCATATGCATCATAAATATCACTAAAGTGAGGTAAAGAACTTACTTCATTAAAAGAGTCCTCTTTTGCCATGAAATAGAGATTTGATACTTCATAATCTTCATACTTCTCATTACAGTTGTCATTTTAAGTGGCATTGAAGCTTTTCTTCTTTTCCTTATACTCTTTCTACTTCTTCTTTAGCTTTGGGCAATCATATTTAATAACCTTGTTTGCCACACTTATAACATGTCGCTTTATTCTTATTTTCCTTGATGTTAGGAGATGTCTTCTTGAAGTTTCTTCTATCCTTCCTTCTCCTTATCAACTTTTTGGCCATTCTAAAAAGCATGACCAGCTCCTCTTCTTCCTTTCACTATCATCATCATCACTTGAGACAACTTCAACCTCTTTGTCTTTAGCTGAGGATTTAAGGGCCAGGTCTTCTTTTCTATTTTATCATTCTTGTCCCCCTACCCTATCATCTTCTTTCAAGGTCAGCTCATGGGTAACAAGCTTGCTTATGATAACATCTGTTGCCATTTTTCCAATTTTTGGATTTGTCTATTGAATACTGCACACCCTAACTCCAAACATTTTAAGAGGTAAAGATTTGAGTATTTTGGTGTTTACCTCATGATTGGTGAGTACTCTTCGAATTTCATCATATTTGTGATGATGGACAAGAGTTTATTCTTCATATCAATGATGCTTTCATTGTCTTTCATAATAAATAACTATCATTCTGTCACATACATCTTTAATCTGTTAGACATCGTTAAGGTTGTGCCTTCATGATAATTCTCTAACGCCTTTCAAAATTCATGGATAGTGAGGTAGTGTTATACTCTTCCAATTTCCTCCCTTGACAAGGAGCAAAGAAGAATTGTCATTGCCCTTTTACTCCTTCCATTTGATCTTATGTGAGCTTCTACCCATTCCTCCCTTGGGATTAATTCTTCACTTCCATCAACCACCTTGGTAAGAGGCTTCCATTCTTTTGCAACTATATCCCAAAGATCTACCACATCGCTGTCTAAATATATCTCTACTGTATACTTTCAAAGTGTATAGTCGAATCCATCAAAGTATAGCTTGAGATGGGTATGGATTCCTTCTTGTGCCATTTGTCTTTACTCACGCAATTAAAGGTTTCAATAAGACCTTACTCTAATACCATTTGTTGGCCCTTGAGCACTAAGAAGGGGAGTTGAATTAGTGGAAAATTTTAAAAATTGAAGGGAAGGCATTGAAAGATGAAAATATAAGAAGTGGGAGAAGAGTTAGAGGCACTAGATTTCATAGTGGTTCGGATGTTAATAAACATTACATTCACTCCCCAATTTTTCATAATTAGGTATTCTACTAACACTAAATGGTATTTTTAAGCTCAGACCAAACTTTTACACTTTGTGTTTTATGGCTCACACATAACCTTATAATTTGCGTTTCAAGGCTCACATAAAAACCTCTTAAATATTTTCTCAAAGGCTCATACTTAACCTATACAAGAGTTTTACAACTAGACTAACTCTCAAACCAAAAATAATGGTGTTTAATGATCACACCTAATGATACCAACTCATGTATAAGAATTAAAGGTTGAGAAACAAAATTGCTAGAGTTTAGCTATATTCAATTCTATTCTCTTACATTCATGTATGTTTGGTGGAGAATTTATAGGCAACAACCACCAAATAGATGTTACAAATAAACTATATCTAAATCTCTAAGTTATGCTAGTCAGATCTTACATTAAATGTTTATCAAATTGAGTTCCCGGTCATGAATATGCATTCGTAATCATGATTTCTCTTCTTACACTAAAATTACTCAAATCACGATAGAGAACCCTGTTTGTATCTAATGGCTAGTCCACGTGGAACGCTAGAATTGGTCTTCCAAGAAAAATAGTCGTTATGTTCTTCAAGCCAGACAAAAGTCACAGTTGTGAAATATTTTTTTGTAGGTTGTGACTATTACCATGCATCCTTATGTTTGACAAAGGATTGTAGATCCATCAAATCGCGATCATAACCACTATGTCACCCTCTCGAATTTTAATAAGCCAACCGCTTTCTAGGACACTTGGCAAGCTTTAGTTATGGACTTAATTCCCTCCAAGCAAATCCAAAAGTCATGGTCGGGAACATGGACGCTACTCCAGCCATGAATCCGTATGTCATAACTTTACAAAGTCCTTGGCAAAATAGCGATTGTGATTTTCATCGTGAATCCATTTATACTATCTTCTTCCATTCTTCTTGCAAGATAACGATTGTAATTTTGAAGTTCACTGCCGTGAATTAGAAGGCTTTTCATAATACTTGAGATTTAGACTCTCATTCAACTTTTAATACAAAACTATCTAAAAAAACTGAAAAAACAACACTTAAAAATGATGTTAGAACATATTAATCTATATTGTCAAGATCAAAAGAGAGTTTTGATTAAGATATGACTAACCTAGTCTAACAAATACATTGTAATATGACATTAATGGACACCTGTTTCTGATATAGATATAGAAATTTCGGTAGCATCTCCCTGTAGTTCTCTAAGTGCTCGAATTAGAATAGGTACAAATTTAGACATTAGGCTAAGTGTATGAATGTGCACCTACTTCAATATGCACTTCAAGTAGAAATATTATAACTTTATAAGTCATAACATAAAAATAGAACATGTCTAAATCACAAAATTATCTTCATCACAATTACCCAAAGTAATATCTTAAAGACATAGCGTTTCATAGCGATCAAACAATTCAACCATGAACCACCATTCACATCAAAGCTTAAATAAACTTCAATGGGATTCTTTGCTTCATAAAACATGTAAGTTTGTTTTAACTTAAGCATTCCATTCCATAAATTATGCATGCAAATGAATGTTTAAATATGCCTTTATGTGAATCTTGAACATACTTGACATGAACTTAACATTTAAAATTTAGAGTACAAGTACTCACCCAAAAATAATTCCTTAACTTTACCCTTATGTTTTAATTTCTGCCCTCTTTGGTCTAGATAATCTAATATTAATGATAGCATTTTGTTGTTAACTTATTCTAGGTATATTTTATCATAATAAAAAAATCCATCAAACAAGCTATCAAAATTCAATCAAATAAGTCTTAGACTATTGCTCAGTTACTCTCAATTACTATCCTAATGTTCTGCCTCACTTAGTACCAATGAGGTAGAGTTAAAATATTCCATTCATGTCAATAGATCAATCAAGAAAGCTTTTAAAACTATAAGAGCATAATTCAGATTGCATTCATGTCATTTTACTTTACTTTTGTATTCTTAACTCTTTTCATTTCTATTTCTTATTTGATTGAATTTAGTCCACAAAAGTGCGTTCAAGCGAGCAAATCAAACTGTATAATTCTATGCACATAAATCCAATTCTTATATAACATTATAAACAACCCTTAAACATGTTTTTTTTACCACATAAAATAAATAAAAAAAATTACATGTACAAAAACTATATACATAAATTATATATACAGAATAAACACAAAACTTAAATAAAGTAAATGCAAAATATAGAAATTGTTTAATCATAAAATAAATACAAAACCTAAACAAAACAAACACAAATTCATATAAAATTGTTTAGTTGCAAAATAAACACAAAATAATATAAACATTATATATATGCTACAAATCCAACTAATTTAAAAAATTAAAAAACCTGGTAGATCGGCATAGCAAGAATAAGGTGAAGTGGGCTGCAAGCGAGGAGAAAGAAGAAGAGAAGGAAGAGAGGGTGGAGGCATGTGCAACAAGAAGGAGAGGAAGAGCGGGCCTATGAGCGGTTACAAGGGCGATAGATTAACGAGAGGCGGTTGTGAGACAGCGTGACGTTGCTGCGCTTTTGGAAAGAAGGAGAAGAAAGGGTCTAACTTAGTACCTATAATAGATTTACTGACGACTTCAAATCCGTCGATAATCAATTAATGAATTATTGACGAATTTGAATCCAATAATAATTAGCAACGTATTAGAAACCATCAGTAATCATCTATGAAATTAACAATGGATACAAATCTGTCTATAATTACCGATAAAATCAAATATGTAAATATATATTAGTCTATTTTTTATTATGTTTAATCACATATTACACATAATATTTTGATATTATGTATAAAATTTTCTTTATAATATTAAGAAAATTGTATTCATAAAATTATTTTATAATAAAAATCAAATATAATTTTAAATAATATTTATAAATACATTAAATTTACATACATATTAGAATTTATAGGTAAATTTACCTAAGAATAAGAATATGAAGGTAAATTTACTACAAGTTATAATTTGTAAAATCTCTATGATGGTTAAAAAATAAATTTTTAAAAATATAATTTTAAAATTTATTATTTTTCTTAATAAATTATGAGAAAACATTACATAAATAATAAAAATCTAAATGAACATTTGAAAGTTTTAAAAATTAAATAACTAATGATCCGATCCTATTAGAAATATTATTTTTAAGAGTAAATCTGAAATTCGATAAGAACTCTGCCTAAATTCTTTTCTGTATTAAAATTCGAGGTGTGACTCGAATCTATCCGAAACTTGAACGATATGAATCTGACTCGAGTTAAGAATACCTCAATTTGAAAATGAACCAATTTAACCTGTTTAGTGTCATTCTATGCATACCTATGACCAAATATATTTGTTCTTATTAGAATGATACTAGTATATTTACTATGCAAGATGGTTGCTAGTATCGTTTGCTTCTACGAGAGATATACCAATATTTTTTTTAGGTTGCATGATTGTCATTATTTGTAAACTTTTGATCATAGGATACATATATGAGTATGGATTGTTTTAGAAAATTTTTTTATTTATTTACCTATATTTTGAATCAAATGAAATGCAAATTGTTTTACTTTAGAAAATGAATTTATTTTATTGAAAATATTTTTACAGTATATATAATTTAGTATCAAACCATTATTGTCTCTTTTATTGTTTATTTATCTACTTATTGAGTAATTATATTCACTCTTTAATGTGTTATATTTCAATTTTTTCCTTTAACGGTTACAATATCATCTTATCATCCATGTTCATCATATTTGCATGAAAGTTGGGCTAACATGTTTTTTTTTTTGGTCTTTACGAGTCTTGGGTTGTATATTGTCTAGTAATGCAAGTCATTTTGCTTATGTGTATTTTTGTTTTTAATCTTTTAAAAGACTTGGTGCGTGCATAATTATAAATTTTATTGATTATAGTTGAGACTACACCTGGAACCTATTACAAAGAAAGTTTTTTCAGTTTTCCAAATTAAAGCCTTGATTATTTTTAGGCGCTTTAGAACCTACTTCAAACCATAAAGTGATTTTTAGAGTTTACAAAGAAACGTGTGATTTTCTTCATCAAACAAATCCCTAAGGCTGGTTCCTCAAGATTGCCATGCGTCTGATTGCAGTAGACACCCTTTACATCCTTGAAGAGACTAATTGACAATATTTTATTTTTATTATGTTCATCAATTAGAATATTTCTTCATAATATAATGCAAAGTTCTAATTATGGTTGAGAACTGTATAATATAATGATCAACTCAAAATCATGTTGCAAGTTATAACCTTAATACATGAGTTAACATATCCTCAATCTCATTTTTATATGATAAATTCTAAATAGTATCTCATATAGATTTTATCGAATACACAGACTTCTTTATTCCAAATCCGTTATTGTTATACCAGTAAGGAACAGTTTTTACGATTGTTTGATTCTCGTAAACGGCATATCTATACAAGTCCAATTCATGCTCAAACAAACGCCACTAATAGTACCATGGCGTGACAAATCTTTGGTCTCCAGTGCTAAAAGTCCAAGCTCGATGCAGAGTATCTAATTCTTCGTCATTAAGGTTGAAACCTATTTAAAATGCCCTCTTTTCCAATATTCGAAAAGAAAAAAAAATTTTGTGAGACGTAATTCAAAACTGTTAATAATTTACAGTTTTAAAACATAAAAAGGTTATGATATTTTTGCGCGAAATGGTACATTAATGAACAGTAAATCATTTCTTGAACAATTTACATACACGTACATATTTTTAGAGCATTAAGAATATATATATATATTTTTTCTACTTGTAGTATTCTGAACTTCAGAATTGAATCTAAGTGGAAAAGGAGCAACATATCAAAATTATTTTACTGATATCCAATCAACATATACTGCTTTTATTTTCTAATCCATCGCTCAAACGAAAAACTAAACACTCCCTACCTAATATATGCATAAAAAAGTCATGAAGATCATCTTCACTTTCACCTTCATTTAGAGATGGTTTTTTTTTAATCCCAATTTGAAGTCAATCCAACTAATGAATCCATTGGATTATCTGATTTAAATTTTTTAAAATAATTAAATTTATTCGAAAATCAAATTAATCTTTTTTTACTTCTAAAATTAAAATAAAGAGTGACATAATTTGAAATTTGAAAAGTAAATTGAAATTGTTTATATATCTTAGCCCAATAACTTGACTCGTAATCTGGAGTGATTCAATTCAATCTACAATTTTAAGTGAACTGACTTAGACAGCATATATATATATATATATATATATATAAAATCCTAAATAACCCAGTTCTACCTATTTGTAACCTCTAAGTTCTGACTTCGGATGGCACTACACGGAGGATGGATGTCATCGTCCTGTCACACACTACACAAATTAAACTCTTCCAAAGCCATGACTATTCTTAATGAAGATCCTTTGAACAATCACTGGAATCCATAGTTTAAGGACGAAAAATCACTTAAAAATTTTAAAACAGAAAGAAAGCGTGCAATTGAATCAAGCAAATTAATCTGAAACCCCCTTATAAGGTCATACCCCACATGGGCATGCTCGAGCTATGGCGACTGCGTCTCCTACTGTTGTTACTAGAAACCAATCATTCATGAAAAAATAAAGCCTAATATGAATGCTAATAATTAAAATAATTTTATGAATCAGTTTTTTAAGTATTACAAAGAAAATTTTTATACTTAATATCAAAATGAATGCTAATAATTATTGACATAAAATCTAGACCATCCAATCAAGCGCGAAAATCCCAAGAAGCCACAGTAGCTGTTCTTTTTCTTTTCTACCAAAATCCTTGCTTAGGAAACAATCAAATCATAAAGGATCAACAGCCATTTCTTTCTGTGCTAGTTGTGAAGAAAGAAAGAATTCCTGCATTGGTAGAAGAGAAAAAAAACCATACAATAAATATTGATTTCTTTACTATTATTGACATATTTTATCATCATGAACAATCGCCGCTACGCAAGGGATGTAAAACCCAATTTTCCATAGTCAGACTTTCTTGAAGAGCGCAATTTGATTGTTCCAAAAGCAAGAATTTGGAAAAACAGCTACATTAATAATAAACAATCCTTTAAAACCATGCTTTTTATCGCTCTCTTGGGATCGTTTATTGCATAATATAATTGACTTTAATTCGATCCAACCCGCAAGAACAGAGGGCTCCTCCTGAGTGCATGATCAAGAGCACGTGGACTGTAAATTCTATATATTTATAAGTTCCTTCACCCCATCATCTTCGTGAAATTGATAGATATGTCCCTGTTCATCTTGACATGAAAAAGAAAGTACAGTTTCACAAAAAAAAAAAGCTATTAAAGTTTATTGTTGAATTTCTTTAAGTAATTAAGTTGTATAGTGATGGGTTCATCTACTGGTGGTGTGCCGCCGGGGTTCCGGTTCCACCCGACGGACGAAGAGCTGCTTCATTATTACTTGAAGAAGAAGGTGTCGTTTCAGAAGTTTGATATGGAGGTTATAAGAGAGGTGGATCTCAATAAGATGGAGCCTTGGGAATTACAAGGTAAGAGTTACTAGCACATTGCATGTAATAATTTGAACATTATTATTTATGATTTTAGCAATTTGCTTGGAAACTATAAATAGATACAGAAAAAAAAAATTTGATGACGCCCTTCCATTAGGAAAGATGAAAATTTTCATCTTTAATTCTTAAATTGGAAAAGAGCCTTGAGGGAAATTCTAAGAAGCAACAAGAAACCATTCCTGAATTATTTAATATAGGTTAAAATTCTTATTGAATGACAAAATATATTACATTGTTTTGAAATAAATGAATGTAAAAATAATTTTATTTTCAAATGAATTTCATTAACAGAACTGATCTATGGATAAATCCTATGTTTGGTATTGTACAGATTGAAGAATTGATTCGTAAAATTCATAAGCCGAATTTGTAATAATATTTGTGTAGAGTTTGTTTTGTAATTATAACTTGCGGCCAAATTTGATCAAGTGTAATCAAATCAACGTAATTAATGTTTTATAATCAAATTAATGCAATTAATGCTAAGTATACATCATTTATGGTTGTTTATAATTTTCAATTATAGAAATAAACTTTAGAGTTTTATTAATACTCCTTTTGTCTCACAAAGATTGTCTACTATTATTTTTTTAGATGTCTCAAAATATATGTCCACTTTTATTAATTATTATTAAATTTTACTAATTTACCCTCATTAGTTATTTGACTGATAAATTATATTTATTTTTTTATAAATATAATTAAGAGTATAAATGAAAAATATATTACAAATTGTGAGTTGTCCATGTATTAAATGAATTTTTGTAAACAATATGAAAAATTATAGGTGACAACTTTTTTGAGACAAAAAGAATTTTAATTAAAATCATTGTATAATGATTCGGGGTCTTACGAGTACCTATTTCTGGACTTGATATCATATTGAATATAAAACATTAAAATTATGGTTTAATACCTGTGAGTCTTGTCCATGAATATATATGTCTCACCAGTTTTATATTTGATGTGTGATTCACACATACTGACAAAATTAATTAAGAATGGAATAGATAATAAATTATAATAATTAATTACGAATAATATATAATGGATTATAATAATGGGATCTTTTAAGATATTTTCTTTTGGTTGGGGGGGTGGGGGGGTGTGGAGTGGGAGTTGTGGGGTGATATGGTGTGGAAAATCTCTTCAAAGAAATTTTGATTATAAATTAATGTGTTACAGAAATATTTAGCGAAGTATGCAGTAATGAATTAATATAATGGTGTTGCTTTGGTTTCAGAGAGATGTAGAATTGGATCTACTCCTCAAAATGAGTGGTACTTTTTCAGTCATAAGGACAGAAAGTACCCAACAGGGTCAAGGACCAATAGAGCAACCAATGCAGGGTTTTGGAAGGCAACAGGAAGAGATAAGTGCATCAGGAACAGCTACAAGAAGATTGGTATGAGGAAAACTTTGGTTTTCTATAGAGGAAGAGCTCCCCGTGGCCAAAAGACTGACTGGATCATGCACGAGTATCGCCTTGAAGATGGTGATGATTCTCAAGGAAACTCCAATGTAAGTCTCATTTCCGTCTCTCTCGCTTATTGCCCTAGATTCAGAGTACTGTCTCGAGTGCTGCATCTCTCGTATTACAGACGATTTAGGTTAAAATGATAGAAATTCACTTTCCTCTATACATACTAAATGGAGAGTATTTATCCATGCACAATTTGTGCCTTATCTCACCTCATCCACTCGCTATAATCTGAAAATAACACACACAAAAAAAAAATTATTCAGGGAAATTGCTTTTATATTCATAATTTTGTAATTATTTTTTTGTATTTCATATATCATTTTCACATAATCAGCCCAACGTGTATACACAGTAAATATACTCTATAAATTAAAAATAAATTATTCAATTAAAATTAATATTGGGAGAGTTTCGCTTTGTTTAGCGTTTGATACAGTTCAAATCCAAAGTAGTTGAGACTTAAAATGACTTTTGGATACTAGGTGGTCTAGACCAAAAAAATAAATTATTCAATTAAAATTTTAAAACAAATGAAAAAGAAGCAATGAGATACTCAAGTCAACTTCAGCAAATAACCAGAAAACTATTCGACAATATGGTATGACTTTACTGTGGTTGCCATTGCTTGCTTTTGTTAAAATGGGTTGTTAATGAAATTTCATTGATTTTGTATGCATTTGTAGGAGGATAGTTGGGTGGTATGTAGGGTGTTCAAGAAGAAGAATTTATTCAAGATAGGCAACGAAGGAGGAACGAGCATGACCTCATCTGACCAACAACTCAACACATCAAACACAATTCAGCCTCGAACTTTCATGCACAGAGACAACCAATATTTACTACGTCAAAACCATAGCCCTACTACTCATCATCAGCAGCCCGAGCTTGCCCTTCACTACCCTCACATGCCTACAGCACCCCATCATCAGTATTCTCTATTCCAATCCCAATCCTTATTGCCAACCCATAACAAGCCTACAGGCTACGATTACTCAGCTCTTGCTTCGAGCTCGCCGGCAATGGCGAAGCAACTCATGTCCAACGCTAGGGATTGTGAGAGTGGCAGTGAAAGTCTAAGGTATGAAGAGATGGGCACACATGAACCAACACAACTGCAACAACATATGGGTGTAGGACGAGATGATCCAGGGTTGAATGAATGGACTATGCCGGATCGGATTGTTACTACTACTCATCTTGGAAATGATGATTCTACCAATGGGAATGCATCATCAGTACACCCTATTAATCAGCTTTCTTTGCGCGGGGAAATGGATTTTTGGGGCTATGCAAAATAAACTGATGTCATTTTACGGTTTTATGCCAAATGGCTTTAATCACATAAACTCAAAGGAACTTCTCTATATATTGATTATTTGTTGAATGTAATTGTTCATATCAGACATCACACCTATGCCATTTTTCATATATTTTTTAGTTAATTACGAACAGACATCTTTCTTCGTCAAGCAGCTAAATGGCTAACACCTCCCAGCTAGATTAGAGATAATTCTTCTAATATAAGTTGTCCCTTGAGCACTAAAAAGATTGGTTGAATTGATGGGAATTTAAAAATTTAGAGGAAAGACAAAGAATTTGGGAGATTGAAGGAGACGGAGAAGGAATGAACACACAATAATTTTATAGTGGTTTGGGTGTTAATGAACCCTACGTTCACCTCTCAATTCTTCACAATTAGGTGTTCTACCAACTCACAATGGTGTTTCCAATCTCACACCAAACTTGTAGAATGGGTTTTAATGGCTCACACAACAACCTCACTCAAGTGTTTTCTCAAAGGCTCACACTTAACCTGATACAAGAATTTTGACAACTAGGCTACCTCTCAAACCTAATTACAATGGTGTTTACTGCTTACACCCAACAATATTAACTCACATTCAAAGAATAAAAGTTGAGAATTAAAATTGCAAGAGTTTGGCTATAATCAATGATATTCTCTTCAATTTAAGTCTGTTTGGTGAAGTATTTATAGGCAATAACTACCAAAGAGATGTTACTAACAAACTATGCCTAAATCTCTAAGGTAAGCTAGGCAGATTTTGCATTAAATATTTGTCAAACTAATTTCACGGTCGTGACTGGTATTTCACAGTCGCGAATTTTCAATTTGTACTAGAAAGACTGAAATTACAGTGGAGAACCCCGTTTTGTATCTAACGACTAGTCTATGTGGCATGCTGCTATTGGTTTATTAAGAAAAATAGTTTTTGCATTCATCCAACATACCAAAAGTCGCGGTCGCGATTAAGGTTCATCTTGGATGCGACAGTGACTGTAAATCATTCTGTTTTGTGAGAAAAAGTGCTTCAATGGATCACGGTCCCAAAAACTTTTTTGCCCTTGCAAATTTTGATATCTTAACAGTTATCTTGGACACTTGACAAGTTTTTGGTTGTGGACTTGGTTCCTTCTAAGTGGCTACAAAAGTCATGGTAGCGACTAGGAACGCAAACGTCACCGCGAATCGCACTGTATGACAATCATCTCTTCTTTGGATGGATCGTAATTGTGATTTGCTCCTCAAATTCATCTGGTTCAAGTTCATCCACCCTTGTTGCAAGGTCGCAGTCGCGATTTAGAGGTTTTTGACCGTGAATTTGGATGCCTTACTCAATGTTTGAGATTTATACTTTCATTCAACTTTCAATGCAAACCTATCTTTAAAACTGAAAAAACAACACTTAAATAAGATATTAGTACCTATTAATCTTCATTGTCACAATCAAAAGAGACCTTTGAATTTGCTTTGACCAACCTAGTCTAACAATCTTCCCTTTTTTGATTTTGACAACTTATATTGATTTTACTTAAGGAAATAAATTGCATGAGTGTGAAGTTATGATAGTTAACATTTTTTTAACAAAATATTTGTTGAGAGACTAAGTTTATCAAAGATTTACATTTTAGATTAGAATACACGTCCTTAACTTATACTTCTATTGATTATATGTCATGCAATTTCTTTTACTACTATTTCTCTCACCCTTTGGCAAGATCAAACAAAGAGTAAAATTTAAAATTAAGTAAAAGTGCATAGGTGACATGATTCAAATAGGAATGGGGATAGTAAATAGAAGAGCAATCACATATCATAAACAAACACATAAAGCATAAGTTGTAAACAATTTTATTTATGTAGATAAAGAGAAACAGAAAATTGTGGGATCACAAACTTGTAGAACAAAGTAAAAGAAAAGAAAAACTACAAGCCTAGGAAAGAACACTAAAAGTTGGAGAGCTATCATCATCTCTAGAATCAATAATTTCTTCATCTATACCTCCTCATTGTGCTTCATCCCCTTTTTTGACCTTTTCATCTTCATCTTCTTTCGGAGTATCCTCCCAATCTTTAAAATCAAGGAGGAGGTAAGGAGTATCACCCACCTTCTCTTAGAGATCCATCAAGTCACTATAGAGGTGGGAAAGTAGAAGAAATCATCTCTTGATCATCCTCATGACTTTGTCCAATTTCTTATTTATGAAGGAGAGGTAGATGGCAGATGACTTGGTTTTAGGTTTAGTCTTGGGAGATGGAATTGCTTGGGTACCCTCATTTATCACAAGTTTCTTCCTTTTTGAGACCTGAGAAGTTTAAAGCCTTTTAGCCCCAAAAGATCCAAAGGTGTAAGTATAAGAATCTGGGTGTATAGCCTTGATATTGATGAGGTAGGGCAAGTTAATGAAATTGTGGGGTGGCAAAATTTTGATGAAAAACTGTAAAAAATGGTCAAATTGGCAATAAATGAAAGGGGTGTCATTGGTTAGCAATCAAATCAGTCAATGTTTGGTAGTTATTCTAATTCTCAACTACGAACCTGAAGTCACAATCACTAATTACAAAAAATCTAAGTAACGAATAAGAATTCCTCAAAAATCGAAGGAGTTAACAGTCAAGACTTTTGAATTTTGAAAAAAATTACAGTAGAGCATTGAAATTGCAATCACAAATTTTACATATGACAAAAAGTTTGACAAGTGCCTATGAATTGCGACCACGAAAGCAAAATAACGACTATGAATTATAAGGCAAGAAGAGAAATAAGGAAAAGATAAAAATTGTCCTTCCTAAGTGTCACCCACTTAATGTATTGATGCTTAATTTATGCAAATTGGCATAGAGAAGTACATTTGCATAAAGAATTAAGACATCTAAAGAATTAACGTGTACATCTATCAAAGAGAACATTCATTTACTCAAAACAACAAACTAAATAAGGAACATTCTATAAGATCTGATTTTCACTTTAGGAGCTTCCATTAAGTATTCCTAATTCCCCCTTAATGAAGTTCATCCTTCTTTCATTAAGGGGTTTAGTGAAAATATCTGCAAGTTGATGATCGGTGTCAATAAATTCCAACACTACATCACCATTTTGGACATGATCTTTATGAAAATGATGCCTAATGTCAATGTGTTTACTCCTAGAGTGTTGGATGAGAGTCTTTGAAAGATTTATTACACTTGTATTATCACATTTGATGGGAATGTTATCAACAACTTTGCCATAATCCTTTAGTTGTTGTTTCATCCAAAGAATTTGGGTGCAATAACAACTCGCAACCATATATTTTACTTCGGCGGTGGACAAGGCAACTGAAACATGCTTCTTACTAAACCAAGAAACTAAACATTCTTCTACAAATTGGCAAGTTCCAGAATGCTTTTTCTATCTAGTAAGCAACCAACATAATCTACATCTGAATATCCTAAGAGGCTAAAAGATGAATTCCTAGGATACTATAAACCTAAATGCAATCTGCCATGTAAATACTTAAGAATTCTTTTAACAGCATTAAGATGTGATTCTTTAGGACATGATTAAAACTTAGCACACATGCATACACTAAACATGATGTTGGGTCTAAAGGCAGTGGGATATAGTAGAGAACCAATCATACCTCTATGTCTCTTTTCATCAACAAACTTACCTGATTCATCTTTGTCTAGTTTGATGGTAGCACTTATTGGTGTCTTTGCTAGTTTACATCTTTCCACACCAAATTTCTTGAATATATCCTCTGTGTACTTGACTTGGTTGATGAATATGCCTTCTTTGGTTTGCTTGATTTGTAGGCCAAGAAAGAACTTGAGCTCTCCCATTATGCTTATCTCAGATTCTTTAGTCATACACTTGGTAAAATCCTTACAAGGATATTCATTAATAGCACCAAATATAATATCAATAACATATATATTTATACAATGAGTGTGTCTTGATTTTGCCTTTTAGCAAATAAGGTAGTATCAACCTTCCATTTCTCAAAATCATTTTATAAAAGAAATGAGTTGAGTCTTTCGCACCAAGCTCTTGGAGCTTGTTTCAAACCATTTAAGGCTCTATTTAACTTATAAACATGATTTGAAAAAAAGTGATCAGGTGGTTGTTCAACATAAACTTCCTCCTCAATGAGACCATTTAAAAATTCACTTTTAACACCCATTTGAAAAAGTTTAAAGTTCATGTGACATGCATAAGTTAAAAGAATCCTAATAACCTTTAATCTTGCTATTGGGGCACATGTTCATCATAATCAATGTCTTCCTCTTAGTTGTACCCCTTTGCAATCAATCTAGCCTTTTTTCTAGTAATGAAACCTTGCTCATCTAACTTATTCCTAAACACCCATTTGCATCCTACAATAGGGCGTTCCTTAGGCCTACGAACAAGTTTCCATACGTTGTTTCTCTAAAATTGGTTGAGTTCCTCTTACATGACAGTCTCCCAACTTTCATCATCAAGAGCCTCATCAATTGATTTTGGCTCAAATTGAGAAAGAAATGCAAGATTATTATCTAAAGCATTAAGTTGAGATCTAGTACTTACACCCTTAGATGTATCACTAATAAATAGATCCTTTGGGTGATGTTTGGAGAATCTCCAATCCTTAGAAAGATCTTGATCTAAAATTTTTGCTTGTTGTGGTTGGGATTCCTTTTCTTCTTTTGATGACTTATCCTCATCACGGTTTTTAACAATCTCACTTGAAGTTGACTCCAACTCCATTTTCTCTAAGTCTCCTGTAAGATTATTAACAAGAGAAAATTTTTCAAGATCAAGTTTACTAGATTCATCAAACACAATATTCATTGACTCCTCAGCAACCATAGTACTTTTATTGAATACTTTATAGGCTTTACTAGAGGTGGAATATCCTAGGAAAATACTTTCATTTGTCTTAAAATCAAATTTTCTAAGATTATCCTTGGTATTTAAGATGTAACACTTGCACCCAAAGACTCTTAGGTACGACAACTTAGGTTTTCTACCATTTCAAAGCTCATAAGTGGTTTTATTGAGAATGGATCTTTTGAAAACATAATTAGCAATGTAATAAGAAGTATTGATAGCTTCAGCCCAAAAAAAATTAGATAAGGAATACTCATTGAGTAAAGTTCTGGCCATCTCTATTGGTGTTCTATTTTTCCTCTCTATAACGCCATTTTATTATGGTGGTCTAGGAGTTGAAAAATAATGAGAAATCTCATTTTCTAGACAACAAGATTCAAAAATTTCATTTTGAAATTTCTTTCCATGGTCACTCCTTGTAGAAGAAATGAAGTAACCCTTTTCTTTTTGAACTCTTTTTGTAAAACTTTTAAAAGCATCGAAAGTGTCATGTTTATGAGCTAGAAAGAATACCCAAGTAAACCTAGAGTAATCATCAACTAGGACAAGTGCATAAAATTTATTGCCTAAACTAACATTCCTAATTGGTCTAATCAAATCCATATGGATAAGTTGAAGAGGTCTAGATGTACTTACAACATTCTTTGCCTTTAATGAAGATAGATGTTGCTTTCCCATTTGGCATGGTTCATATGTCTTATCCTTTGAAATTTTAGCTTTGGAAGCCTTTCACTAGCTTTCTATTTGATAGGCTTTATAGGAGTTCCATGCTAGCATGACCAAATCTTTTATGCCAAAGCCAAGCGTCATTGCTAAGTGACACAAGACACTTGAAAGATTGGTTACCCAAATTGTCTAAGTCAATTAAGTAGGTATTGTTTCTCCCTTCACCCTTGAAGACTACCTTTTTATCCATTAAAGTGGCAACTCAACATTCTCTAGGGTCAAAGGTGACTTTGATCCCTTTATCACATAATTGACTTTCACTAAGCAAATTATGTTGTAAACCATCTACACGTAGAACATCATCAATAAGTAAACAACCATTCTTATTAATTGTTCCAATGCCAATTACCTCACCCTTAGCATTGTTCCCAAAATTGACATTGCCACCTTCTTTCTCTTTCATGGCTATCAAATAGCTTCTCGCTGCCTGTCATATGCTTTGAGCATCCATTATCCATATGCCAATCATTGTCTTCATTGGTGGCTGACATACAATCCTACACAACATATACAAATCACTTTTGTTTAGGTACCTAAGGATACTTGGGTCCTTGGGGGTTAAGCCTAGAAGGGTCCTCCAATTTGAGGTAAGCCTTCCTAATATAATAATAGATATTTATATGACCAAACTTCATGCAATAATGACATTGGAGTTTAGACTTGTGAGTCTTCCTTATATACATAGCTTTGGTATGAGTAGGGGTACTTCTCATACTATGATGATGTGAGTGTAAGCATATGCATGAATGGCTAAAAGTATATGAGAACTTTTTGTGTGTATTGGGGTGAGCATGTTTCTTGGTGTAAATGTATGTATGGTTGGCCCTTTCTGGCATAGGCTTTGATCTTTGATGTGTCTTCCCTTTGCCCTTGGGCATAGATGGCTTAGTGCTATGAGTACTTTTCCTCCCAACTACCCCAATACTAGATATTTGAAGTGTGAAAGTAGTGAGAAGGGGATTAGATGATGAAGAGGCTTCATTAAAGCTAAGGCCATATTTGACTAGTGGAGATTTTTGAGATACAATTAATGTATCTAAAGCTTTTTCCCCTTTGTGAAAGTTAAAAATAGAATTTCTAAGCTCAATTACCTCTCTTTTTAAGGTATCATTTTCCTTTCTCAAGGAATTTAAAGAAGATGAAGACTTTCTAAGGTTTTTTACATATTTTTTGAGTTCTTCATTATAAGTCCTCAATTTATTTACAAGCTCATTCAATGAGTTAAACTTATTTTCCAGTTTTGAGCATTTCTTTTTGTAAGTTTCCATTTGTGACTTATATTTGTCACATCTCAAGGTAAGAGCTTCTAATAGCTCATCATCTACTTCATCTAATGCATCATGGTTTTCATAAGAATGAAGCATAGGTTTGCCACTTCTTCTTCTTCCTCCTTCGTACTTAAGCGGTCATCCCATGTAGCTTTGAAGCTCTTATTCTTTTCTTTATCCCTTTTCTTCTTCTTTTTCAACTTGGGGCAATCATACTTGATATGGCCTTGCCTGCCACCCTCATAGCATGCTACGTCACTCATTCTTTCTTTGAGGTTGGGAGATGTCTTCTTTAAGTTCCTTCTATCATTTCTTCTTCTTATCAGCTCCTTAGTTCTCTTAGAAAGCATGGCTAGCTCCTCCTCTTCTTTTTCACTATCATCATCACTTGAGATAGCCTCTACTTTTTTATCTTTGGATGAAGATTTGAGAGCTAAAGTCTTCTTCTCTATTTTGTCATTTATATCCCCTTGCCCTCTCATCTTCTTCATCTCCTTATCCTTTTTCAAGGCTAGCTCATGAGTGAAAAGCTTACCTATAAGGACATCAGTTTATTGCTTTCCAATTTATGGATTTGATTCTTGTATGCTACATACCCTAACACCAAATTTCTTAAGAGGTAAGAATTTAAGTATTTTAGAGTTTACCTTATAATTAGTGAGTATCCTTTTGAATTTCTTCATGTTTATGACAATGGATAGGAGTCTATTTGTTATATTAGTGATGCTTTTATTATCATTCATTATGAATAACTCTCATTCTATCGCATACATCTACAATCTACTGGATTTCACTAAGGTTGTGCCATCACTGTAATTCTCTAAAGCTTTCCAAATTTCATAGGCTATAAGGCAATGTTGAACTCTTCCTATTTCTTTTCCAGACAAAGAATTAAGAAGGATTGTCATTGCCCTTTTGTTTCTTCCATTTGATCTTTTATGAGCTTCCACCCATTCTTCCCTTAGGGTTAACACTTCACTTCCATCAACCACCTTAGTAGAAGGCTTTCATTTTTTTTTTTTTTGCCATAATATCCCAAAGATCCACCACATCGTTGTCCAAGTATATCTCTTTCCTATACTTCTAATGCGTCTAATTGGATCCATCAAAGTATGGCTTGAGATAGGTATGGATTCCATCTTATGTCATGATCTTTACTCACTCAATTAAGAGTTTTAATATGAACCTTGTTCTGATACCACTTATTGGTCCTTGAGCACTAAGAAGGAGGGTTGAATTGATGGGAATTTAAAATTTTAGAGGAAAGACAAAGAATTTAGGAGATTGAAGGAGAAGGAGAAGAAATGAACACACGATAATTTTAGAGTGGTTTGGGTGTTAATGAACCCTGCATCCACTCCACAATTCTTCACAATTGGGTGTTCTACTAACTCACAATGGTGTTTCCAAGCTCACACCAAACTTGTACAATGTGTTTTAATTGCTCACACACAACCTTACAACTTGTGTTTTAATAGCTCATACACAACCTTACAACTTGTGTTTTAAGGCTCACACAATAATCACACTCAAGTTTTTTCTCAAAGACTCACACTTAACCTAATACAAGAGTTTTGGCAACTAGGCTAACTCTCAAACCTAATTACAATGATGTTTAATGCTTACACCCAATAATATTAACTCACATTTAAAGAATAAAGATTGAAAAGTAAAATTGTAAGAGTTTAGCTATAATCAATGATATTCTCTTGCATTCATGTTTGTTTAGTGAAGTATTTATAGGTAATAATTACCAAATAGATGTTACTAACAAACTATGCCTAAATCTCTAAGGTAAGTTAGGCAAATTTTATATTAAATGTCTGTCAGACTAATTTTATGGTCATGAGTGGCATTTCACGATCGCGAATATTCAATTTGCACTATTGCAATTCAAAACCCCGTTTTATCTAACGGCTAGCCCACGTGGCATGCTGCTATTGGTTTACTAGGAAAAATATTTGTTATATTCATCCAACTAACCAAAAGTCATTGTTGCAATTAAGATTCTTTTTGGACACGATAGTGACCACAAATCCTTCTATTTGGTAAGGAATAAGTGCTTTAATGGGTCGCGGTCTCAACATATTTTTCACCTTCGTGAATTTGATATCCTAATGATTATATTAGACACTTGGCAAGTTTTTGGTTATAGACTTGGTTCTCTCCAAATGCCTACAAAAGTTGTAGTTGCGACTGCGAATCACACTGTATGATAATCATGCCTTCCTTGGCTAGATTGCGGTTGTAGTTTATCTGGTTCAAGTTCATCCATCCTTATTGTGAGGTCGTGGTAGCGATTTAGAGGTTCTTGACTGCGAACTTAGATGCCTTACACTGTGAATTTGGATGCCTTACTCAATGTTTAAGATTTATACTTTCATCCAACTTCTAATGCAAACTTATCTTAAAAACTGCAAAACCAACACTTAAACAAGATGTTAGTACCTATCAATCTTCATTGTCAACATCAAAAGAGACCTTTGACTTTGTTTTGATCAACCTAGTCCAACATAGGCTAATCTCCCTTGCAAAATTTTGAGCTCACGGATGTTTCTTGGCTCATTATTTTGAGGATGACATCAATTTTTTATTGGTCAACTTCAAAGCTTTTAAATTGCATAATAAAGCTTAAGAATTTCCCTAAAGAGAATTCCAAAATTATACTTTAATGGTTTCATCTTGAGATTAAACTTTTTTAATTGTTCAAAAAATTATCATAGATTTTGAAGATCATTATTTGCCTCTTTAGACTTCACAACTAAGTCATCAATGTAACACTCAACATTTATGTGAAGCATCTCATCAAAGATCTTTTGTCTGGCCTTTTCATCAGTAGATCCCACTTTTTTTTAAATGCAAAAGGCATAATTTCATAACCATGTATTCGTTTTGGTGTTCCATATGTTATTGCTTATACATCTTCTAGTGCTAGTAAAATTTGATTTTAGTTAGAAAACCTATCTAAAAATAATAACATGGAATATCCTACAGTAGCATCAACCATAATTTCAATAATTGGAAGCGAGAAATCATTTTTTGGACAAGTGTTACTAAGGTATTGAAAATCAATGTAAATCCTTATTTGTTCATCTTTCTTCCTACTTGGGACTATGTTTGAAATCCAAGTTGGATACTAGACTTCATGAATAAAATTAACTTATTGATTTCAACTTTGATTAGTAGAATCAACTGAGGTCAAAAAATGTCTTTAAGCTTGCTTGATAGGTCTTAACACTCTCTTTATTTTCAGATATTGAATTATAAATTTTTAATTTAATCCAGGCAATTCTTTATATGACCAAGTAAACGCACAATGAAAAGCAGTGAGTAGTTTTATGCAAGCCCTTTCTTCCTCAGTAGATAAACTTGCACTTAAAAAGATAGCTTGTGGATCTTCTTGTGTCCTAAGATTGATCTTTTTCAACTCATTCATAATAGCTTTGTTTTCCTCTTCAAAAGCAAATGGAGCATCTTCGACATTTTCTTCAATCAATAGCTCATCTCGATCAATATCTTTTATAGTGAGATGATATGCTCCCACTACTTCATCATTTTCTTCTTATTCATCATCAACCGAATTAGTGATCACCATTATTTGTTTTTGAGCTCTCAATAATCTTTTAATTTTAACCACCCATTTAGTTTGTTGCTACATTCTAGAAGGAAATCTATTGCGTATGCCTTTTAAATTAATCAAATTGGTAGCACACTTTTGCTTTTTATTAATGGCAATTTTTGGGTTTTAAAACACTAAGCATTACTTATACAAGAATCCTCTTCACTATCGATTCCTCTCTTTATTGTGTTCCAATACAATTAAACACTAAAATCATGATTTATAAGTGTCCCCAATCTATCAAAAATCAAAGGCTTTGAGGAGTTATGCTGATACTCTTCGTCTTCATCTATAGTGATACATATAAAGTTCTTTTTATGAAATGTTATACACAATGGGGTTGTGGATTCAGAGTGAAGACCAACCTTAGAGGTTTGAGCAATGGTACCCTTTTCCCCTTATACTTTGTGTGTCTTGCTTATACCTATCTCAATTTCTCCATCACTATCTTTTAAATCCTTTAAAAGTTTAGAAACTTTATATGCACAAGGGGCTTAAGGATAAAATGTCATTCTTTTCCCACCTTCTAGTTTGTCATATAGTTCCTCATCTCCTTCAATTTCATGACATGAAATGATAACTTCCATAAACTTTTTAGGTATGCAATCAACAAAAGTGATTCGCACCCTTAGCTTTTGATAAACAAGGTCATCACTCGAAGATGAACTAACGGTTCTTTCATGCCTTCTTATTCTTTTCGATTTGGGTGGCATTGTATTTTTTTTTTTTACTTTTTCAGCACCATAGCTCATTTAAGATGAAGTCTCTCTTTAGGAGCATGCTTTTTTTGACTCCTTTTTTGAATGACAATAGTTTATCCTTCATCATCAAGTTTATCCTTCTACAGTTTTATGCTTATGATGACGCCCTTAGTTAAACCTTCCACATTCTTCTTGGAGCAAGATTGTTAAAGGACTTAAAACCGATTGTGAATGTCACCGAAGGTGAATGAGTACTAGACATTAAAGTATAAGCCACATTAGTGTTATCCCATCATTAAAAGCAATTTCTCCTTTCTTTTGTAGGTTTATAACTATGTTCTTTAAAACAAATCATTTTTCCATTAGATGACTTACTAACTGATGATATTTATAATAGTTTGGATCACTAATATAGTTGGCCTCAAGATGCTTCACTTTAGGAAGTTTAATGAAATGGGCCTAGAGTAAATCATCTAACATGCAGATACATTAGAATTAGAAAAATTATATTACTTCTCCTATCTTTTCTTTTATTTATGTCATTTTCTTTTGCTTCTTCTTTTGGGTAGGAGCAGGTCGACCATCTAGCTTCGTTCCAAACTTAATATTAATTTCAAGTGGAACTGAAGTTACAAGCATCAATTATTCACTGTTATAATTAGATGTTGGATCATAGGCCCAACTAGCTAATTCTTCAAAAGTTTAGGGCTTAATTCTATACAAAATAAAATAAAGTCTCTAATGCATGTCTTGATACATAATCAAATCCAAAAGTTTTAAAAAGTTTATCCTTATAATGTAGGCTCAAATTCCTTTATCTCTAGATGTAGTCAATGACTAGCTCATCTTTATATTGACAAGTAGTAACAAGTTCAACCATGCTAAATTTATGTTGAGTGCTATAAAAGAAACTGAGGAACTCACACTCCAATTGTTCTCAACTATCAATATATTCATGGACTAGTGTACTAAGTAAAATAACCCTTAAGTTATGAGTGCACAGGTCATAAGTAATAAAGTGTACAAAAGTATAGATATCATTCCTACAATGATTGATGTAATAAGTACTAAGCTTTTTATTCCTTATATCATCTAGAAATCTAAATTTAAAGGATTGTTAAACTAAAGACTCTAATAATTAAAACAACTTTAGTGTAAATAAGGAAATTACAAAGAAACAATCAAGGTGCAAAGACAACTAAGGGTTCAACTTCACTTGTTTAAATTTGTATGGTTTCTAGTCGTCATCCAATTGGTTTATTTATTAAGCATTACTATCAAGTTAGTTAGGTGATTAATTCATCTCTCTTAAGTATTAATCAACATATAATCATATATTAAACTAAAAGTCTCTTTATACAATAGGTAGACATCATGCAATTGTCAAACAAAATAGACATCATGCAACTGTCAAACAAAATAGACATCATGCAACTGTCAAACAAAATAAACCTCAAAGATAATAATAATATATTAATTTTTCTCAACACAAAATAGAATAAAGAAATCATAGAAGATACGTTTTATGAAAAACATCTCTCAATAGTCATTCACAAAACTAATTATGATTAATACCCAATCAATCATTAATAATGAGTTTATAACAATTATTAACACAAAGATGATTGAATCCAAAAAGACTTAAATTAGAAAACCATAATAGTTAATTAAGATCCATTTACAACGCTAGCATAAAGAAATTTAGTTCACGATGAGAAAGAGAGTAATCAAACTAGATATGGAGGAAGCCATGTTCTTCATTTTTTAAGCTCTTGGATGGTTGGTCCTTAGCTCCTTTTTTGCTTCAAAGCTCTAACCCTGCCTTATGATTGAATCCTTGGCCTTTTGAATGCTCCTTAAACAAGTGTTAGATTCTTATTCAATGATCAAATTCATATGCCCTTAACCCCCTTAAATAGTGTTCTTGATGTTCGCACTAAGTGGAACCTTAGGGAATTGAATGAGGAAGTAAATAAAGTTGATTAAGAAGTCCAAATTTTGCCTCTTTAGTGATGCATGACCATGAAAATATTTCCATAGGCATGCAAGATGCAATTCCTTTCTTAAGTTTAGTTCAATGGTGCATGACCATGCAAAGTTTTATGTAGCCATGCAACTCCTCTTTTATGCTTTTTGATTCTTTTCTTTCTCTTTAAACATACAAAACATAAATACTTTTTATAAGGTATGTTTATATGTTAAATTCGATAAAAAAAAATATTAAGATTTGAGCAGAATTAAACTCTCAAATATATGACTATATTCACTAAACAAATTCCCCTCAAACTTAACCTTTTGTTTGTCCTCAAGTAAGAAACAATCCCACCTAAGTAAAATTTAATAGTTTAAATAATCAAGATCAAGTTTCAAGGTCTTTAGGAGAAATATATCTTAGTAATATCCATAATTCTCATCAATTAAGCAAATCTACTTATAATAACAATAAGTTATGAATTGACATGCTTAGTTTATAATCAATTAACATAGTAGGGAGTATGTGTGCGGTCTTGGTAACATATTTCATTTAAAACTTTAATTTTCAACCATACAAAACCTAAGATTCTACTTCGACTTTCAAAAGTCACATATGACCATAGGCAAGACTATCTCATCTTTCTCCACTAGTGTAGATCTTATCATAAGCTTTTTTTAGCTTGTAATGTGAGGTCGAGATTAGCACTAGCAAGGAGTAGTAAAGTCCAAAGACAAGAGAATGTTATTAAAACATGAGTTATATCAATAATGCAAATTATAATTAAATTAAATATGCCTTTATCAACATTCAATCCTTGTAAGATATCTATACTTAAACTCTTTTTAGCATGGTGGCTAACAATTCTTTCTTTATTATTTTTCTTTTTCTTTGTTTCTTTTTCCCTTACATCAGCTTGTCACCCCTATACTTGAATTGAACTTATGATTTCAGAATGTTACAACTATAAAACTTTTCTTGTAACCCTTCAAATTATGCACATGAATAACAAATTGCACAATTGTATAACTATATCATAACTCCATTCTCTTAAAAAGGGAGGTAAAAATCAATATAGGTTACATGGTTATATAAGGGTAATGGGTTAAATAAAGAAAAGGATATTATATGCTCATGAGTACATATCAAGGCTAAAACGGGTAATAAGTGTTAATGAAAATAAAGATATGGATGTTGCTTGAATGAGGGGCCAAAGAATGGATCATCATTTCCTTAGGTTTGCTAAGTTTAGGATTTCACCTCAAAAGATGGTTTAACAAGTTTTGGTGTGTGTTGAGATATTCATATATTTAAGTTATGCATAATTGTCAATTTCTATCCTAAATTCAATATTTTACTAAGGTGTGCTCAAATTTTCTATTATGGTAATCAATTATAAATAAAACATATTAATTAAAATGATGTTATTATCACAAGTAAATTCAACTTAATTAATTCAAAAATATCATTTTCAAATTCCTCATTAATTTCACCTTGGACCTCAAAACTATCTCTTAACCATTTAAATTATCAAATTTAGCATCTAAAGCTCAAATTAACCAATTGATGTTGATAATAAATTAAGCACTTTAAATCTCCTAATTCCTATAAACTTTAAACATCATTGTCCCCAGCGATGGCAATGGGTGTAATAGAGAAAAGAGGGGTAAAAATAACTTCCCTTATTGAAGGCAAAAAGAAAGACACAACATATAAAACAAATACTATAAACTTGGATTAGAATGGAAAAGTGGAAGACAACATAAAAGGCAAACAACATAAAACAAAAGTACTCATGGCATAAGCTGAAAAGAAATATGCAAGTTCATAAAAAAACAAAGAGTATAAGCTAACAAAAAACACAAAAGTACATAAAAGATAAAGAACATAAAACAAAAAAGGAAGGTGATCAAAAGTTCAAAGGGGATGATAGTGAAAGAGCCAAAGGTAACCTATAACGGTCAAAATAGGCTTGGATCAAACCTTCCACATTAGTCCCCAACTATCTAAGGATGTCATCCCCAATCACATGTCATCCTTAAAGGCTTATTGAAGATTATCATGGTACATAATTGATCCAAAACCACATTATATGGACTAGTGAGAGGTGTAAATTATGGTAGGGTTAGAGGAGGTACATTGGAAGGCCCTTCATCATCATTAGGTGTTTCTCCGTCCCCACTCTCGCATCTTCTTTTTCTTTAACCATTTGGGGTAACTCATAATTCTTGCCCTTTTTCATAATCAATTTCATCTTAATCATGGTTTCACAGGACACCATATTAGGCCTTTTCCCAATGGTGAAAATGTGATCATACAAATTTAAAACCTTTAAATGTTGAGCAATAAACGTTTAAACCCCTTAATATATATGCACCCCAGTCATGTTTTGCCACAAATGCCATATAGTGCAAAATCCAATAGGCCATGTTGATGAGATGGCCATTATTCATATACAACAAAAAAAATTACTTCGAACCTATTAACATTACCATTATTGTCCCCATGATCAGTTATTGATTATGACAAAAAGTGGTGCAAATATTTAAGTGTCAAGTCATAAATTTCAATTATATTGCTCATCCTAAAATAGTAAACCATTTTCACCCAAGTGACTTCTAAGCTCCATTTTGATCAAACCCATTAGCAAAGTATTTATTCTGTTGATTTTGCAACCTAAACAACTTAGTAATAGTATAAAAGTTAAACTCATTTCTCTTTATTACCCAATTGAAATGTGATGGTGTCAAAAGCATAGGTGCCCGCATAATGGTTAGGTTCAACATACAAAGAGTTAAAGATTTCTAATGTAAGCTCCTTATATGAGTTAGTACATATCTTAACAAATTTGGCCAATCTTATAGCTCTTACATAGTCCATCACATCTTCAAACAAACCCACCTTATTTAAAGCAACCCCATCCATAAATTTTATTTGCATAAAAGGTTATTTGAAGAGAATCTCATACTTGTCTTGTTGTTTTCTAGTGGCAAAAATGGGTTTCCTATCTTGAGGAGGAAGACTAAAGCTTGAGGGGTTATGCTTCTTTTTTTTTTTTTTTGTCTTGACTTGTTTAGAAATCTTGAAGCCTAAAATTAAAGGGTTTGTGAGTAGGATATGGAGTTTTGGTGGTGAAATTATGGTGGAAGGGTTGAAATTAGAAATTAGAGGGAAGTGGTACACATGAGTGTTTAGGGTATTGAGAAAAAAGTGATGAAAGAGATAAGTTTTAAGCATTTAAATTAGGTTGGGTTTGAATTGCACGACCATGCAATATGGTCGTGTAAGGCTTTATTAAAAAAAGCATAGGCTTGGGCTTTTGATTTTGGGTCTATCTAGACATATAACCTTACACACGACCATGCAAGTGTAGAAATTGAGCCTACATACCCATGCAACTTAGGTGTGCAAGTTAAGGCTTCTTACATGGGTGTGCAACATGGTCGTGGACCTTCTTTTACCTATATTTAATGTCTTTTGACCATAAACATTGCCATAAGTCTTACCCTTCATGGTCATATATCAATCCTTTGCATCTTTTAAGATAAATTTAAAATAAAAACACAAAGAAAAATACATAAAATTAAAAAAAAAAAATACATGGAAACATGTGTGGTACATAATCAAACCAACATAAGGGATGACATGATAATCAAGTGTAAGGATGAAAGAGAACTCTCCCAAGCTTATTTTGAAGCTATGATGTCCTATTTCTCTAGCTTATAAACCTATAAAAACATACATACATATGAAAGTAAAGATTTAATAAAGAAAAAAAAATAATTATACAATTAAATAAAAGGATAGAACGTTAGGGGATTGCCCTAAGTACATGCTAATTTAAAGTTTTAAGCTTGACCTTATGAGCTTAGTTTAACTTAGATCTTACTTTTGGTTTTTAATTATCCTTTTTCAATGATTTAAGCATTGAACGCGTAGGACTAAACGTGTTTAGATTATAGACATTATGACCTAAAGACTTCCTTTTATCTCTTAATTTATTTAATGATCGCTCTCCTTGTTCATGGATTATTCCATTTAAAGTTAGCCTAGGTGAGGCGTCTTGTTCTTCTAAATATGTATGAAAAGATAATGTTTCCAAATAATAAGAGGAATTTAAAAGACCAGGAGGTGTCTCTTCAATCTTTTTACATTCCAATTCATTAATAAGGAGAAAGAAAAGGGTTTAGCATCATGCATATTAAGATTGGAAGTAAAATTTACCTTGTATGTTTTGGCAATAAAATCCTCTTCAAATCTTACCATTTCATATTCTAAAAAAACTTAAAATATTCTCCTTGTTGTGGACAAACCTTGTATGCATACTCTTTTTTCCCATTAATGTTATAATATTGCTTTGTCTCCACGGATTGCTTATCCTTTTGAAACATGTTAAATATCACTTCCCCGTTGCCAATTTTCGAAGTTACAATTCCATCTTGTATGACCATTAGCATGCCACTAGTACAAAGGAAGGATCTCCCTGAGATGAAGGGGATCTCTCGATCTTCTTTTATATCTGAAATTACAAAATCAATAGGAATTGTAGACTTGTCTACTTTCATTAGCACATCTTCCTTGTTCACCTTCGGATATATGATAGAATGGTTTATTAGTTAGAAGGACACATCTAAGTAGGCCTCAAGTTCCCAATCCCTAATTTTTGAAATAGAGAAAAAGGAATTAAGTTAATATTAGATCCTAAATCATAAAGAGCTTTATCAAAAGAAAGATAACCAATAGCATAAGGAATAGTAAAACTCTCAAGATCTCCCAACTTAAGAGGCAATTTATTTAGAAGGATAGTGTTGCATTCCTCAGTGAATGTGACACATTTGTGTTGTGAATGCCAAGGGTATGTTTGGAGAACATGTAACCCATAAGGCATTAGACTCACTTCTCTATTTTGAATGGTGTATTTTGAATGATAACAAAACTATTATTTTGAAGGATAACAAAATTATAAGAAAACAAATAGAAGTTATAATGTTTGTACTTTAGCATTTTTGGATAATTTGAACAAACCTGATGAACATTAAAAGGGGAGATTATTGCGAATACTAGGGGGAGAATGTTTAGAGAACATGTAACCCTAAGACCTTACGAACATTAAAGGGATAGAACAAGTTCAATGGGCATTGTACAAGTTCAATGGGCATTGAACATCTCCCAATGGGCGTTAGACCATTCAACGAGCATTGAAGGATGACCAATTGAAGTTGATTAGATGTTGCAAATTGCCAAAGTCTTTTTGACCTCGCAATGGGCATTGTGTTTTTGTAACAGGCATTAGAGAAGTACTCTAGGTTGAGCTATACTGGACCTCACCATGGGCATTAAAGTTTCACAACGGGCGTTAATCTAGCCTAACAAAAGATGTTGCATATTCACAATAGGCATGGGAAAGGTGTCAGCTTTTTAAACCCAAAACAAGCATTAGCCCTTCTCAACATGCATTAAAAGAGTTTCCAACAAACATTACGAATTGCTCAATGGGCGTGGAAAGTAATTGTGCAAAGTATGAAAAATAAAGCACGAAGTTCAATTTTTTAGAAATGAACAACACAAATTATTCTTGCTCTAATAGGCATTGTAGTCAAACCAACGGGCGTTGAATGATGGATTATGGACATTGAAAGTTACCATTACAAGTTCAACAAGTGTTGTCATCTCTAATGACTAATTTTACAGAAAAGCTATCAGACTGAACATTAATTGTTCCAAATGCTAGTTTTAGAGCTTGGCTATATAAGGAGCATTTTTGAAATCTAGAAACGTTAGAGAAAAAGTAAGAAAATATTATGAACAATGTTAATGCCTTTGTAACTCTTTGAGCAAACCTTTTATGGTATTATTTTGTATTTGGGTAGAGTGAGATTATTTTTGTTACTCTTTTTGAGAGTAGATTTTCTTGAGCACTAATAGTGTATTTGCTGCTTATTTGATAGGCATAGACACTGCTTGGATCTTTCCTCACTAATGGTTGTAAAGGTTGGTATTATGCCTAGAAAAATATTAAGGGGTAGGTTCTTCCTGAGTCTATAATAGGAAAGCTTATCCTTGAGCCTATAAAAGGGAAGTTCTTCCTTATCCTAGATAAGGGAAGGTTTGTCTTGAGCCTTGAAAATGAAATAAAAAGGCCTAAGTGAAAGCTTGGGGAGTGGAGTAGATAAGTTGTCGAACCACTATAAATCCTTGTATTGATTTGTGTGTTTGTTGTTTCTGCTTTAGTTGTTTGTGGTTATGTTTTTTTATGTTTGAATATAACCTAATTTACCCTCTCCCCCCTTCCCCCTCCCCCTCCCTTATAGTTTACTTCATCAGCTACTTATTCCATCATTTGGTATTAGAGCCTAACTTCTTTTAAAGCTTAAGTGTAAGAGGTATATAATCATGGGAACCATTAAGTCCTCTTACTATGGAAGCTTTCTCAATAACGAACAAATTCAAACCAGAGGAAGTAATATGTCTATGGAGCTAAAAGACCATCATCAAGAGGAAAGGAGGACAAGGACCATAATGAATTCCACATCCATAAGTGATGATGAATTCTCTTGCAACATAAGTATAAAAAGAAAGAAGGCCAAAAAGAAATTGAAAGTTGGATGTCTAATGGCCATTGAGGATGAATCGGATAGGAACTCTCTTAATGAGGTATATGAATTGGATGATGATATCGAAAATATGTTCGCAGTAGAAAATCTGATTAAGCCCTTAAAATTAACAAATAATACTTGGATAAATCTTTTTCTAGAAATAAAATTTTAAGAAATAAAAATGAACTGTTGAAAAATGAAATTTCCTCCACTTCTAAAATTAGAGATGAGCTTATGAATTAAGTTGATTGTTTAAGAAAAGAAAAAGAGGAACTGCTTTCAAAAGCACTTTTATTAGACTCAAATGAAAGAGAATTTTCAAAATTGAAATTTGATGCTTTGGAAAGAGAAAATGAATAGTTAAATTTTGAAAAGAAATTTTATGAAACTGTTTCCAAACAAAATGACAGTTTAAAAAGGAAGTTTTGGATTCGAAAAACTCTCTTTCAAACTTTACTAAAGGAAAAGAAAAATTGGATTTACTTTTGGGCACTTAAAGAGATGTTGGTGTGAAACATGGCATTGGATACAATCATGCCTCTTCCTCCACTTCTAAATGTGTGTTTGTTAAAGCTTCACTTTCTAGAACACCTAGTCTCTAAGGCGTTGAATCATCAAGCTCTTCATAAAAGGCTAATGCCAATGCAAAGCCTAAGAGCACAACACTAGCACATGCATACACTAAAAAGCTTAAGAAAAAGGCTAATCATGCTTATATGTATGCATCTCATAACCCAAGAAGGAAAAATGGGCAACACTCTACACCTATAAGAAAAATTTCACATGATCAAACTCATTCTAAGGTGCACACACAAAAATTACATGTGCATAATCATAGTTGCTCTCATCTTTACTCTTACAGGCTAAAGGCAAATCATGTCTTCGTTTATGGAACTAAGTATGTTAAGAATGCATAAGTTCCTTCACATCTTAGGCATTAATCATTTAGGATGCCACCTCACTCAAGCTCTATATAAGAGGTTAAGAAGAAATTATTTGGCAATGCTTTTATTGTGGAAATTATGGCCATAAAGAATACTTTTTCTATGCTAGGTTGAGAGATGATCATGTTTATGCTGCCAACCACATGGAACTAAGAGAAAATGGGTACCAAAGAAAGTTTAGTTTGCAGGTTCAGAAGCTCCTCACCTCATGCTCAAAATAGAGAACTAAATGGTAAGTAGAGTTGTAGAATTTGAAGAGAAGCTAAATTTTCTTTAAAAAATACTTATATTTTTGGAGAAACATAATAATTGGTATCATATGGTATTATTAACTGTAATGTATCTCTTTCCCTCCTTTTTTTTTAATTAATATGTGTTTGCTAAGGGGTGTTTAATTCAGTAAACCATTATAAGGATCAGTTTGAAGTTTTTTTTAGGAATCTCTAGCAACTATCCTTCTTTTCTTACTTTCCTTAATTTGTAAAGAGAACATGTAACCCTAAGTTATGCCAACTGAATATGTGTTTAAATATCTTAGGTGATTTATTGGAAGAAAACATAAAGATAATGGGAGTTTTCCTTTGTTGTTTATTATGTATTTTTGGTATCATCATGTTTGCCTTATTTTCTTTAATAAACTTGATCTAGAATGTTTGTATGTTTGTAAGGGGGAGAACATTTTTTTTAAAGGGAAGAATTTTTGTATATTTTTTTGTCATGATGACAAAAAGGAGGAGAAGTTTTGTGGATGTTTTGATTTGATGATTTGATTCTTTTGTTTGGTATCACTTATGTGCATAGCCTAACACTTGGTATCATCTATGTTTTTAACATCTAACATTTGATATCTTATGTAGTATAACATTTTGTATCTTATGTGGCATATTTAGTAGCATATATGGTATCAAGTCTTGTGTGGAAATTCCAATAATTGTTATCAAACCTTGTGTAAATTTTGGGGATGACAAGGGGTTATGACTTTGTAAGTTACACCATATTTTCATAAAAGGCGCTTAAATTAGTGATTGTAAAAGTAGAAATTGCCATCACTAATTATGGCTCTTTGAGTGCCACACCTTGTATAAATATACTTGTTCATGAACTTCATCACCATCCTAGCATCATTGAAGGGATATGCCTCCACTTCCACTTATTTGCTAACATAATCAACTATAAAAAGTATGTACCTATTCATATGGAAAGGTAGAAAAGGACCCATAAAGTCTATCCCTCATACATCAAAAGGTTCAAAATCTAGAATTCCATATTAAGGCATTTCATTCTTCTTTGAGATGTTGCCTATTCATTGACATCTATCATAATTGAGTATAAAGTTTCAGGCATCATGAAACAAGGTTGGCCAACAGAACCAACATTAAAGACCGTCACAGTTGTCTTAGAATAACTGAAATGAGCCCTCACTTCTATGGTATGGTAATGTCTCAAAACATCATGCAATTCTTTTTTAGGTAAGCATCTTCGCAATAGGCTATCATTGCTTTTTGTATACAACAATGGCTTTTTCCCAATAGTTGTTTCTAATGTCATGCAAGAACTTCTTTTTTTTATTGATAGCTCAAATCAGGAGGTAAGACATTAGTTAATAATGTCAATACACCATGGAGTTTGTGATTGAGAAATTGACATCAAGTTATCATTTGGGAAAGAATCATTAATTGGCAAACTATCAGATTGTTTATTCTTTATATTTCTCTCAAGGCTAGAGAAGTGGTCAACTACCATATTTTTAAAGCCCTTTTTATCCTGAATCTCCAAGTCAAATTCGTGTAATGGTAGAATCCACCAGATGAGTTGAGGCTTAGCATCCTTCTTAGAGAAAAGGTATTTCAAATCTACATGATCAGTATAGACAATGACCTTAGCACCAATTAAATATGCTCAAAACTTGTCAATTGCAAATACCACGATAAATAATTCCTTTTAAGTGGTGGTGTAGTTCACTTGTGTTTCATTAAGGATTTTGCTAGCATAATAGATGGTAGAAGGCTTTTTGTCTTTCCTTTATCCCAAGATAGCACTAATATCATAGTCACTCGCATCATATATGATCTCAAAGAGTAAGCTCCAATCTAGTGATTGCATGAAATTAATGCCTCCTTAACCCCATAAAAAGCATTAAGACAAGATTAATCAAAATTAAAAACAACACTCTTAGCAAGTAAATTAAATAAAGGCTTAGTAATATTAGAGTAATCCTTAATAAATCACTAATAAAATCTAATATGACCAAGAAAATTCAAGACTCCTCGAACAGATGTTAGTGATGGTGGTCGCTCAATGATTTCAACCTTTGGCCTGTCAACTTCAATGCCATGGTTAGAAACCAATGACCAAATACAATACCCTTATCAACCATAAAGTGACATTTTTCCCAATTAAGCACTAGATTGACCTCCTTACATCGCTGTAAAACTTTAGCCAAGTTATTCAAGTAATGATCAATGTAATGCCATAAATAGAAAAATCATCCATTAAAACTACCATTATTTCCCCAACAAAATTAGAAAAATGGATGTTATACATCTTTAGAATGTAGTTGAGGCATGGTAAAAACCAAAGGGCATTATTCTAAATGCAAAGGTGTAATAAGGACAGGTAAAGGTAGTCTTTTCTTAGTCTCTAAGGTGATTCAAAATTTGTTAAAATTCTAAGTAACCATCCTAACAATAGAAAAAAAGAATATTTGGCTAACCTTTCTAAAACCTTATCAATAAAAGGCAAAAGGTAATGGTCCTTATAAGTGACACTATTAAGCTTCATATAGCCAAAACACATTCATCAACCCATTATCATCCTAGTGGCTATTAATTCATTATTTTCATTTTTTACCATCATCATCGCACCCATCTTTGGCACTACTTGAATGAGGTCACCCATTCACTATCAAAGATCGGGTAAATGATCCCAGCATCAATCAATTTGATGACTTCACCTCTAACAACTTCTTTCATATTACAATAAGTCTTTACTGGTGTTCAATTGGTGTTTTACAACCTTCCTCCATTAGTATACAATGCAAGCACATAGAGAGTTTTATGGCTTTCAAATCATGAATGTTATAGCTAATTATTATTTTATGTTGTCTAAGCAACCTAAGCAATTTATCTTTCTATTCATCATTTAATGCAGAATTGCAAATGATAGGATAAGTAGAGTTAAGGCCTAAGAATGCATACCTCAATTTCTTAGGCAAGGTTTTGAGCTTTACCTTTAGAACTCATCAATAAAGAATGATTTCTTAAGGGACTTCAATGTTGAATGGCTCATACCTTAAGCTTTGTACAAGTGGCAAAAATGGTGTTGCTTCAAGGAGGTGGATAGGTTTTACCTCTTCCTATTCTTTATGAGTAGATTCATCAATATGCACTATGAATGCCTTAAAAGAATCTTTAGAATTTTTATTTAAGAACTCATTTTTAACAAAACCATCAACCAAATCAACCCAAAAACACTTTTCATTCCCTGTTGGTTGTTTTACCATTTGGAAAATATTAAACTCTACTAATTTATCACCAATTTGAAAGGTAACCTTACCATTATTGACATCAATTAAAGCACTAGTTGTGGCAAGGAATGGTCTTCCTAAAATGCTAGGGATTTGCATATCCTCATTCATGTTTAGCACAATAAATTCATTGACACATAAAACTTACCTATTTTAATAGATACATCCTCTAAGATTCCTATTGGATATCTTATTAACTTATCCATAAGTTGTAGGGTTATGGTGGTAGGTTTTAATTCTCTTAATTTCAACTTTTCACAAATTGATAAAGCATCAAACTCACTCTTACACCTAAATCATATAATACCTTATCAAAATTAACATTACTAATTAAACATAGATTAGAGAAATAACCTAGATCCATGAGCTTAACTGGGAGTTTATTTTGAATGATGGTCGTGGATTCTTCAATCACTGCACCTGTCTTATACTCTCCAAGCTTTCTTTTATTTGAAAGAATCTCCTTGAGAAACTTAGTATAAAAAGGCATTTGTTCTAGAGCTTCAAAGAATGGGATGTTGATGTGTAGTTACTTAAAGACCTCCAAAAATCTATTAAATTGTCTATCTAAACTTGTTTTCTTAAATCTTTAAGGAAAAGGCAAAGGAGGCATATATGGTTTAGAAGGTACATATGACTTACCAATAGCTTCCTCAGCTTTCTTACTACTCAGATTAAGCTCCTCCATTTACTTCTCTTTTGGTGTTAATTTGTCCACATCATTTCCTTCACCATGCTTTTTAAAATCAACTTTTTCACCCTTGCTTATATCACTCTCCTTTGGAAATTGTAACTATATACCACTTTGTAAAGTGATAGGCCTAATATACTACTTAGGATTAGGTTGTCTAACTTGGAAGTTTTCCCAAAGTGTTGTCACTGATAAAGGTAGCATGATAAGCAATTTGGCTCTCTAACATCTTATTATGGGCGGCCAACTGATAAACCTTAGTAGATATCTTATCATATCCTTATTTACCTCATTTGTCTTCAACTATTGTGCCATAAAATGTTCTATCTTCAACTCTAAGTTGGACTTTTATAGTGATCGTCAATGATTCAGATGTTGAACTCCCTGTTGAAACCTTGGAGATGCTCTAGAATTGTGTTGTTGATGCATATTAAAGCTACTAGAATGTCTTTCCTAACTGAAATTAGGGTCGTTTCCCCATCCTAGGTTATAGGTATTTGAGTAGAGATTATTCTATTATGGTTGCTTCTGACCAAAATTATTGACGTAATTCACTTGGTTTGGAATACTTTCCACAAAATAAGAAGTACCCTAACAATCTGTGGTACGATGTCCTCCTCCATAACAATACACTTCATCATAGGAGAGTTCATAGCATTCACAGAAACTTTTGTCATTGCCTTGGTAAGAGCATTTATGTTCACATTAAGCATGTTAATCCCATCAAGCTCTAGCATTCCAGCAAACCATCTAAAACCTTATAGATCCTCTCATTGGTAACCATTAGAAACCATATGATCAAGTAATTCATAAGCTTTATCTATGAACATCTCCATCCATCCACCACCAATAACTGCATCAATATTAATCTTCATAGAATTTATCAACCTGTTGTAAAATGTTTAAGGAATGAACCAATCTGGTAACCCATGGTTGGAACATTGATGTCACAGGTCCTTATACCATTCCCATGCTTCATATAAGCATTCAACATCTTTTTTTATAAAAGGTGGTTATCTCATTGAGGAGCTTTGCTACCTTCTGAGGTAGGAAGTATTTATTTAAGAAAGCTTGAGATTATTGATCCCATGTTGTAATGGAATTTGGTGCCAAACTATTTAGCCAAAACTTAGCCTTATCTCTTAGTGAGAATGTAAAAAAGTGTAGCCTTACCACATCATCTAAAGCTCCATTAATCTTAAACGTTACACAAATCTCTAAAAAGTTTATTAAATAAGTGTAGGAATCCTTTCCATCAAGACCTCCAAATTGTACACTAAACATCATATAAATTATGGCAGGCCTAATCTCAAAATTATTTGTTGTAATAGTCGATCTAAAAAAGCTTGTTTGATTAGTCATGTTCGACATAGAAAAATCAATAAAGTTTTATGATTATTGTTCTCATCATCCATCTTTATTTTTATGGTATTTTTGTTCCCACAGAATGAAGCTTTAATTTTTCATTTTATCTTTAGATCGTATGAAAGGAGTTTATGGCTATAAGCCTTTTGCATGAATTAAAAATGCCTAAAAGTATAAATAAAATAAGAGAAATAAGTAAATAAAATGAAAAAGAAAAATAAAGAAAAAATCTTTAGATTAATCATTCATTATTCTAGAATAATATTGATAAAGGCACTAGTACCCAATAATGGCACAAAAAACTTAATGTTATAAGGTCACATAGGTGCACGTGTAATTTATAGTATAGAGAAGGGTTGTTGTATCTGCAAAGATTAGGTTATCAAGTACTATCGATTTAACTACTATGATTATCTAAAATTCATTATGATATTAGTGAAAAGCTAATCTAAAAGGTGAAGAGCTGAAAATATCAAATAAATTGTGATAAGAATGACAATAAAGACTTAGGACTGAGTTTTCCCTTATAATGGATGTGTGATATTGAGGAAGGCTATCCTAAAGATTCTTAAATCTTTTCTCAAAATGAATAAGATGATGCTAACATGAAATAAGACCTATTCTCATGGCAAGTTTACATATTAAAATATAAAGCTTTGTGATTAATCTTAAACCCTCTTAGACATGTATTTATCTCTAAACTATAAGAACTTAAGTTTAATGGTTAATGATCAAATGTTAAACTTCAGCTTTCAATACTTCATTCAATATTTAAAATCATACAAATAGTGGTCAAGTATTCATAAGCATTAAGCACATAACCATTGAATCAAATCAAGTTTCATTCATTCATAAAAATAAAGTCAAATCACAAATCACACCATTATCAATTCGAACTCAATCCTAAGAAAGTAGTTTAGCCTTTCATCATATTAGAAAACAATAATACACAAAAAGTATGAAAACAATCCATAAAACTCATACTAAAACTAAGAAAAAAAGGAGAAGATTTATGTCACTCGTTTCTTCAATTCCTCACACTTGAAATCTAAATTCTTGTGTTCCTTTCTTTAAAAGATGTTTAAATGTTGTTTTCCTTTTGTTTTCTTACTCAAAAGTCAACCAAACTCGCCCAAGTTCGTTCAAAGTTTGTCCCCTATAGACAATTACTCTACAAACCACTAGCACCATGGTCTATGACTTTTTTTACAACCATAATTACAAGTTTGGTGTGTAAAAGTCACAGATGTGATAGAATGCTTCAAGCTTGCACTAATCAAATTTTAGTTTAGTCCTTATAAGTCCCTTTTTATGCCAACTTAGTCCAAATTAGCTCCAAATGCATCCAAACACCTAAAAATCACCATATACCATTCAAATATGAGGAATAACATTAATTCAGATTAAATTAACTAAAATTAAACATAGAAAAATAATAAATTAAGTCTAAAAACCTAATGAAATACTATGAATAAGTTGAGTTCATCACCAATTAGTTGTCTACCCAAGTAATGTTCCTCTATTAACTTTATGGTATCTAATGAAACCCTCTACTTCAATTTAAAGCTTTCTTGTCATTTCTTTTTCTTCCTCTATTAATGTAAAAATGACATTCCTTTCTTTTTCTATCATCGACCTTTTAAAGAACTTTACTTCTCATCATAAGTTACTATAAAGAATTTATGCTTCCGCGATTAATTAAGGAAGGGAAATGGTTGAAAAATCTTGCACTAGGTTTTGACATTATGTGATAGTGGTCCTCTTCCATTTGGTATATAATTACATATACCTATTTGATCCTACTATCTATAATTGTGATTCCTTTTTCTTAAGCTAACAAAAACTTGCCCACTAGCATTATTATTCCATTTAGTGCTATTTGAGCTATTAAAAGATTAAAAGCCTTAATAACTTTTACACAAACCTAGGTAATGGAAATATGATCCTCACCATTAAATTTTTTTCATGTAGCATAAATTTGGTCAGTTGTAATATGGGAAAATGCCCTTATCTCAAAGCTTGGTACCTTTAGCTTATACTATTTTGGTATATGATCCCTTAAATGCACTTTACAAGCTTTAGCTCGATCATTCTACTCTTCATCTTTGTAATTTCAGGTTGCTCCTTTTAATTTTTAATGGTTTTAGGGGGAGACATAACCATTCTTACTAGCTTAGTGCTTTTATGAGTTTATGTTCATAAACTCTTTTCTTCTTCTTCTATTAAATCATCTTCACTTTTGAGAGTCTCATAGGTTGCCTTTGTGTGCCCCATTTTTTGAGACACTGGTGATGTTTCTATTGGAGTATTTTCTAAGTTCATAATAGTTCGTATGATGATATCTATCATCATTTCTAATGTCATTACTTTTGAAACTTTGTCTATGACACAATAGGGTTTTAGAGATGGAGCAGAATTTTTTATTGCATGTGATAAATGACCTATTAAGTAGAAGAAATATAATCAAAGACAAAAGATCTTACATATTTAAGGATGAAATTCTTTCTCTAACAATTTAAAAAAAGCTTTCAACTTTTGGTTAATATAGTTTCCTTATGAAAATAAGATGTTACATACCTTTTAAACCTTTTGTTACATCATTGTAAAGGGTGAAGTGAGGAAGATGAGGAGGCTCAAGCTATTTGAAGCAACAATAACGCAGCTAGTGTTAGAGTTTTTTTTTTTTTTTTTAGTATTTATGTGCTCTTAATGACTGGTTACATATGTTACACACCTATGAGTCGCTCCCACCTCATGGTGATAGTTAGGAGCAGTGTTTTTCAGAACCAGACCGGATCAATCGATTAAACTGAAAAAACTAAAAATTAATCATGGTTTGGTCTGATTTAGTATAAAAATCGATAAGTTAAAAACCAATTAAAACTAGAAAAAATCTATCAAAATCAGAAAATCACTCAAAATCCAAAATTAAATTAAACTGATTCAATATAAAATTACATCTTTTTGTGAAAAATTCAAAAAATTTAAATTATTTTATTCAAAATTAAAATTTTAAAAAAATTTTTTTATGATTTATCATATATATTTTTCTATTTTTGTAAATATTTTTAACAATTATTTTTATATTTTCTTAAAAAAAGTAAATATATCTTATTGAATCAAGCGAATTAAATTGATTGAATCGGCTGAACTGAGAATCAACCAACTTACTAGTTCAATCTTCAGTCAAATTTTAATAACATTAACTGGGAGCTTGATGGTTATTTAAAATTTTAATTTGGGATCTACCTATGATTATTTATATACTTTTTTCTTATTTATTTTTATTATTTTTATTGATTTATTTATTTTTATTTTTTTGTGCATTTTTTCTTTACACAATCACTATTGCTTCAATCACTTGTCATTGTCAGCAACTTCTTTTTAAGTGTGTTTTCTTTATTTTTTAAATTTTATTAAAATTATATATTATATTATATTTGTATAAATTGTACTTTATTTAATCAGAATCTAAATTAGATTGGAATCGAATTCTAAAATCACCTCGCCTATTCTGAGTTTTCTTCTATTAAATTCTAAATCCTGAATTTGCCACTACGAATTGGCTAGAAAGTGAGATGTCCCATTTTATTGATAAATTTGAAATGGTATTTAAAGATATGATTGGAAACCAAAATAATTATTCCAGTTACAGACACAAAGATATTAATTATTGGATTAATTTCATCCACCATCCGTTAACAGTGACGCCATCTATAATAAGGTCCCTAACGAAAAAGTGTAACACAAAAATCATTAAAGTATACAACATTTAACATAAAAGTAATTTTGATTGAAAATGACTTGAGATGTCACATCATCGCTACGTGTATGATATTTTAAATAAAAAAAATACCTCAGCCTTTTTATTCTCTCTCCTTCAGCTTCTCTCTCCATTTGACCCCCCCCTATTCTCTCTCCTTCCATAAAACCATAAAAAGTTATTCATTTCTCTCTTTCTCAGCTTCTTCTTCCATCTTTAATAGCTTTCAACAAATTAGAGAAAGACGATAAAAGGTGTAGGACAAAAAAATTAATGGTGGGGCTTCCATTATTGTAAGATAGAACCAGCCATTCTTAGAGAGGGAGTTATTAACATTTGAAGAGGCAACAAGTATTTTCAAAAGTATATTGGTCTAAGGTTGAAGATGGCGACACTACTAGGAAACTGTTTAATAGTTGGTGTTTATGTCATTGTTATGTTGTATTGTGATGTTATAATGCATGTGGGTATGTTATTTTTTACTGAAATTGTATGTTTCATATAGGATTTGTACAATGTTAAAGAAAGGGTATCTTTTTAATTAGTATAATTATGTTATGTTATTTGTTTTATATACACAAATATGGATGAGTTTTTTACTTTGTGTATGCACTATTACGGGCATTTAGGGAATGAAGTTATATAGATGAAAAAATATATATTTTTGGTATAATTGCCACGCAAACATTAAGTCAATGATTAGGTCAGACAAAGCATCATAAGAGGTCTTAGAATACAGACACGAACTAAGGACACTTGAACATGATAATCATGTTTATAAGATGTGCCATATGGGGGTGATGTTGGAGAAATAAATGTGTATTCAAACATCTAAATGAAAAAAGATGTTATAAATGATTTCACTCTTAAAAAGCATAAAGTTATCATTGAGGAAATTGAGAAATTTTGTGATGGGGAAGATCCAAATATGTAAAGGAGGAAATGTAAAAGAATGTTAGATATGTACAGAAAGGGAGAACAGAAGGGGCAATAACATCAACTTAAGCAAATATATTTGGATTCTTAAATGTCAAGTTTAGAGAGCAATGCAAGTTTGGATGACTTTAATATATTGTTATTAGAGGGTTTTGATACGAATAATGCTATTTTAGGTGACCTTGCATTTGATGTTAGAGTTGGTCATGTCAATGAGCTAAAGGTTATGGATGTGAATAAGAAGACAGAGTTCAAGGATGTTTATAAGAAGGTAGAGGTTAGGGTAAATGAGACAGTTCATAAGGATGTTAATGAAATAGAGGTTGGGGATTATATAAATGAGATAGTGGTTGGTAAGGATGGTAATGAGGCAGATGAAGATGATGGTAATTGATGGTAATGCTACATATAATGGTGAGGATGGTAATGAGGTAGTAAATGAGAGTGATGTTGATAATAAAGACAACTTAGAATTTGATGACCTTGATTATAACCCACTTGATGATGATGATGATGATTATCTAGTCAATGTCATAAATGAGAATGAGAATGCAAAAAAAAAAGAAAAAAAAAAAAGAAAAGAGCAGGCCTAAAGAAAGTGGGGAGAAAGTGATAGTCGGTGGTATGTGTGAAACTCTAAAGGTTGATATGAATGAGCTTAATGGTGATGAGGAATATTATCCCTCTGAAGAATTGTATAGTGAACTTGATGAGGATGATGAAACTAAAGTGAGATTTCCTGAGTTCAATGTTGATAATGATACAGTGGATCCAAGCTTAAAAATTGGAATGTTATTCAGTTTTAGAGAACAATTCAAAGATGTTTGTAAATAATTAGCTATTAAGGACAAGTTTCAAGTCTATTTCCCAAAAATGAGCTTTTGAGGGTAACTTGTTTGTGCTTCAAACAATGTGGCTATAGGGTAACACTAACTAGTTGAATATAAAAGATAAAGCTGATAAGACTTTCCAAATCAAGTCAGTTAATTTCAAACATAATTGTGCAAAGGTATTCAATAACGTGCATGTGACCTTAAAATGGCTTGTAAATAAATATCTTAAAGAGTTTAAAGTTCTTATGGATTTATAGATAGGGTTAAGAGTGATGTGGAATAACAATTGGGAAGATGAAAGCATGAAGAGCCAAAGACATAGCCTTAAAGAAGATTAATGGTGATGAGGCAGACCAATTCAATAAGCTTAATGACTATAAATTGGAATTACTGAAAACTAATCTTGGAACTATTATTGAGTGCTATGATTATGAGACTAATGACTTCGTGGGCATGTATATTTGCCTTGGTGCATTAAAGGAAGCATATAAGGACAGTTGTAGTCCTATAATATTTCTTGATGGTTGTTGGCTTAAAGGAACATAAGGAGGGCAACTTCTATGTGTTGTTGGAATAGATCCCAATGATTGTATATTTCCCATTGTCTATGCCATGGTGAAGAAGGGGAATAAAGCAAACTAGATGTGGTTTTTAAGCTACCTTAAAAAGGACTTGGAAATACTCAATAGTTTCCATTAGACGTTCATAAGTGATAAGCAAAAGGCAATATATATTTATTTACATCTACTATATTATGTGTTGCTTTAATTTTAACATGCACTGATATGATGTCATTTCATTTCAGGGTATATTGACTAACATTTAAAACCTTTTGCCATATGCAAAATATAAAACATGTGTAAGGCATCTTTATACCAATTTCAGTGTACATTTTAAAAGGAAGGAACTTAAAGATTTATTGTCGAACATTCTAAGGTTAACATACCAAGCTAAACTAAAAAAGATACTAAAGACAATGAAGGATAGATTTTTTGAAGCAAGGGAATGGATGAGTTAAAGGCTATACAAAACTTAGAGCAAAGCTTACTTTAACACGACAACAAAGTGTAATATATTACGTAACAACATGGCAAAGTGCTTTAAACCAATATATTCTGGATGTAAAAGATAATGCAATTATAGTAATATTTTTAATCATTAAAGCAAAATTAGCTAGAAGAATGTTTGTAAAGAGGGAACAAATTAAGAAGGTGAATGGGAGTAAATGTCCTAAAATACAAAAGAAGTAAGAGAAGTTAAAAGAAGTTGGTTTCTATTATAAACTAGCATTTAATGGAGTTCTAAAAGTTTAAGTGATGGCTTTTGATGTTACCTTTGTTATTGATATGGAAAAAAAAAGTGTGAATATAGGAGGTGGCAACTCATAGGGATACTGTGACATCATGCATGTGTTTGCATCATGGGGAACAATGAACATCTTGAAGACTATGTTGCAAAGTGTTACACAATGGAGACCTATTTGAAAGTATATAATTATGACATTAGCCTCATTAATGGGCATACAACATGGCAAGTACCAAAGAATTAAAGAACATTTATACCACCGACACCAAGAAAGATGCAAAAAAGAGGGAAAGCAGAAAAAGCTAGAAGAAAAGAGGTAGAGGAGTTAGAGAGAGCTGCAACAATTAAAAGGATAAATTAATAAAGAAAGGATTAGTGAAAATGTCTTATTTCATTTGCAAGCAAATAGGACATAATAGCTCAAGACATGATTAGAAAATAATAATAAGTGCAATTATTTAAATATTTAACACTAAAATATCTAAAATGTTTGTTTATATGTACATATGTATGATAGTTGGACCATTTATTTGGTTTATGTTATATAGGGCCATAAGAGAAAAAGGAATAGACCAACAATAGAATCTCAACAATCTCAATTGCACCATCTTAGACACTCCTCTTTTGTGAGATGTATGACAGATGTGAATTCATGTGTTCATATAACTTTGATGTTCATTCATACTTTCCTTTAAGAATTAGCATTTTTATGGGTTTTTTTATATGCTTTAATGTAGGGAAGTAGTTAAACTTTATAAGCAAGCATGATTATGTAAGTATTATAACTCGAATTCTATTGTTAGCATGCATTTGTGAACCTCATATTTTGATGCTCTTTTGCGTTCTTTGATGTAGGGAAGTAGTCAATCTTCATAAGCACCATCTGCATCAAATGCACTTGCTACTATAAAGGGAGGGGGAAATCATAACAGAAGCTTTTTACACCAGCAACAACTACCTCAAATAAAGAAAAAAAGAAGGCTCCAACTACTACTTATGTTATCATAAGAGCTCAAGAGTAAAGCATGTGCCTAGCTTATCCTTGGATTGATTGATATTTTTATTAGGTCTTTTAGATGCAGAACAATAGTTTTTTGTATTATTTTACTTTTTTTTTACAACAATGAAATGTGATAGCTCAATTTGGAGTAGTAGCCTTTGTTTATGCTTCAAGCATGAAACATATATAAACAATAGTAGTTTCATTTTTTTTTAACAATGAAATATTTGATGTATTGAATTCTTTGTATTTAAAAGTATGAAAATCTAATTTATATGTTACTTTGTCATTATTGATGCAATTTTATTATTATATGTTATCCAAATACTAAGCAACAATAAAAGTACTAAATACAAAACTAAAGCCATATAATTCATTCATAAACAATGTTCATTGCATTGTCAAACCAAACATAACTTAATGAAAACAGACAACTGCATGGCATGCCTTTAACAAAAACAGTAATATAGTAGCTTCAATGCAACACCCCCAAAACCCATCACAACCACATCTCTAAACCTGAATTCCAACCACCCTAAGCTATTCCACTTCATTATCAACAAGTTGAATGCAATACCTACCAAAATCACAACCGCTAAAGCTCTGCATTTGGTACACCTCTGCTTTTGCTCAATGGTCCTCTCTTAATTGCCTCTATAAGCCTTCAATTTCTTTCTCATTTTCTATTCTCTCTATTGTCCTTAACAAACCAAGTATAACTTGATTACCTTATGGAAAAAACTTTTGATCAACCCACCCAAAAAAGTCACAGTGCCTTTGAGATGTTGTTTTCAATATCAAACAATTCCAGTTAAAGCTATTTATAAAATAAAAACAATTCAAACAAAGAGGAACCTAAAAAAATCTTTAGTTAAAGCTACGATCAATTGCCTGCCTTATAGTTTGCACAACCTAAAAACCTTTACCCTGGATTTTCTTCAATCCATGACACCTTCCTCTTCTCCACATTCACAAATTGGAAATCCATTTGGACCACTAACCTCCTATAATCCAAGTTTATTTTATCGTCCACTCTATTAAGACTTATTCACATTCACATATTGTGTTCACATTCTCTCCTTTTGCACTTTGATATTTAGGATTTCAAATGAAAAAAGAAGAATAAATACAAGAAGAAAAAGCTCAGCAATGAAGATATAAAATGTTGGATCACATGCAAACATGAGAGAGAAGAAAGAATGAGTGGGGTCCAGCTGGGCAGAGAAGCTAAAGTAGAGAAAATAAGTGGGCTGAGGTGTTTTTTTATTTAAAATATTGCACACGTCACGGTGATGTGGCATCTCAAGCTACTTTTTCAGTTGGAATTACTTTTATGTTAATTATCGAATACTTTAAGGGTTTGTATTAGAGGTGTAATTTATTATTCGAACTAAGAATCCAATGTGAATTCGCCCCAGGTGATCCAAACCTGGATAAACCCAAAATAATCTAACCTGAAAAGATTCGAAAATTTTTAGGTCGAGTCGAGTCGAATAAGGGTCAACCCGACAGGTCGAGTCAAAACTAACCTAGATAGCTCAACCCGTGATTCGACTCAATTAATCCGATGATAATACAAAAAAATATAAATTTTGTTACTAAATATATACAAAGTAGAATAATTAAAATAAAAAAGCAAAAAAAAAAATTAATTTAGATTATTTAACCAAAGTCAAATTCAAATTCAACTTTAATCTTATTTTTATTTGTATTTAAAATATAATGATATTTTTGTATTTTTTATAAATTTATTAATTTTGTTGGGACTTTTTTCATGTTTCTAAATTATAATTTCATATTTATTGCAATAAGTTATCTCATATGATAAAATAATTTTATCATAATTTTTAAAAATTATCTAATACAATGACACAAATTCTATTATTTAATATTACTTTTTCTTATATATAATTTGTTGGACACTGGAAATTTGGCATCGATATCTTATGATAAAATGTTATAATGACAAAGTTTATATTATAATTTATCTTGTATGCTCATTTATTATAACAAAAATTTTTGAGTTAAAAATTTTGGGGCTCAATGACTCAAAAAATTTAAACATTTTCACAAATTTTTTATTGTATTTAGAGTTTATAATTGAGTCAATAACACACTAATTTAATGAATTATAGCATACCACAAGTCAAAATTATCATTTATTAAAATATACATTTAGACTTAAACGACTCTTATATTTTTTAATTAATTCAATTATATTCAAAATTAAATTTGAATCTTACTATGATAATATTTTTATTTTTTACTCAATTTAAATATTTTTTTCATAAAAATGTTAAAATTTTATTTTAGTTGATTGATAATTAATTTTATATTAAGTTCATATTTTTAAAATTATTAAATTTTACTTTTTTATATTTAAAAATAAACTAATAAATTCTGAACTTTTTTCAAGGATAATTTTTTTGAGAATATTTAGATTCATATCATGTAATTGATTTTTTAAATAATTCTTAAAAATTTTTATTTTAAATGATTTAAATAATTTATTATTTAAAATATATAAACTAATTTTTTAAGGAGAGATTGAAAGAAGATTTGTTTAATGAGAGATTGAGAGATTTAAAAATTATAAATTTAAATTTCAAAAATTTTAAATTTTAAATATAAACTTATCATATAAAAGTATATAATAAGATTAATTAAGTAAGATTGGACTTAAATTAAATAACAAATAAAATATCAGTTTAATTAAGGTCATATAATTGATTTTTAAATATACTCCTAAAGTTTTAATTTTAAATGATTTAAATAATTTATTACTCAAAGTATACAAATTAAATTTTTAAGGGGAAATTGAGAGAATTTTTTTAACATGAGATATTGAGAGTTTTTATGAATTACAAATTTAAATTTTAAAAATTTATAGATAAAAATATAAAATTAAAGTATACAAATTAATATAGAAATTAATTTTTTTATGAAAATGTAGAGAAATTTTTTTTAGAAAAAATAAGAGATTGAGATATTTTATGAATTATGAATTTAAATTTTAAAATTCTTAATTTTTAAATTTAAATATAAAAATTTCATAATACATAAGTACATAATAAATTTATTTTAGTAAAAATGAGATTATATTAAATAAAATATAAATATCATATTAATTAAGCTCTAAACATAATTTTAAATTTGATTGAACTAATTAAAAAATATAAGGGTTAATTATGGCTAAAGATAGACTTTACTAAATTCTGATTTTGACTTGAGTTATAATTAAAATCAATTTGTCAAATTAGGATATAATTGATTCAATTAGAAGTTTTGGATATAATTAAAAATCGTATAAAAATTTGAATTTCTTGAATAATTAAGCATATTTTTATCATAATTTTTTAAATAATTTTAATACATAAAAGAAATTTATGAGAAGTTTACTTATTTTTTATAATAATTATGATAAATTTGATTTTTATCATGATAAAGTTACATATTAAGATAAAATTAATTTTATCATACAAATTTTTATTGTAATACATAAAATTTTTTTTGTAATGAGTGGTTTGTTATCATTGGACATTATATTTTTATTTATAAATTAGTTTAAATTATGATATATAACTTGATTATAATTCTATATGAATTTAGTGTAATTTTTTATTTTTATTATATATAGTCATTTGCTTACAAAATAAATTATATTTAATTTATTAGTATTTAAATAAAAATAAAAAATTTTAATAAAGTTCTGCTTTATATAAAATCTATCTAATAAAAAATAATTTTTAAGAAAAAAATATTATTTTTCTCTTCAGAAATTATAAGAAAATATTGTATAAATAATAAAAATTTTAAATGAGTAGTTAAAAATTAAATAACATATTACTCGATTCGAAATACCATTTTTAAGGATAAAGCTGAAACTTGACTTAAAATCTTTTTTCCATGCAAACTCGATTGGTGATTCGAAGACGGTGGAAACTCGAGTGACTTGATTTTGATCCAATCCATTTGACACATGTAATTTTTGTGTTATACTTTACCACTTTAGAGACTTCACTGTAGATGGCCTCATTATTGAAGGACCTTGCGTGAAATTAACCCCTTATTATTCCACTGCCGGCTCAATACACCCAGATTATATACTCCTGACGAATATTTAACATTAAAGCCCAAGTGTCAAGATTTTGGGCCTATCTCAAAATTTGAAAGAACAGCAATGAAGCAAGCAGTAAAATGATATTTATCGGGTTTAGCCCAATGGTTGAAAAATAGAGATACCGAAGTGCCCCATGAAGGTGCTGCCAATGCCAGGGCCTTTTCTTCTGTTGCCCCCTTCCTGCCTCCCCAAATGGTCAACAGTATTTGGTTAGAAATGTACTCATCTTTTGGTGGGCCAAAGTACCCAATAGACCTGTTAATTTATCTCTCAGAAATAATAAAGAATAAAAAAAAAATTTATCAAATTTATTTTTAAATTTATATTTTTCATTAAATTTAACTATGAATAGTACTTTTACATACCATTATACTCTCTTTAACTCATTTCTCCTAATATCTGCTGCAGTTAAATAAATGAACATAATTATTACTCTACAACAATGTCTTTTGTGTCAAAATAAAATTGTGTTTTTAGAATTTGGATACTTAAAAATTTTTAAAATTTAGAAAAAATTATGTTTTTATTGAAATATATTTAAATCTAGTTCTTTTAAATGTGTTTTGTAATCCTATGATTTTACTTGTTCATCTAATTGTAGTAAATATAAAAATAAATGAGTTAAATAGGAGTATAATAATATATAAAAAAAATATTATTTGTGAATAAATTTGATAAAAAAAATTTTTATCTTTTATTATTTTTTAGAGGAAAATTTAGGAGTATATTTGATCATTTGAATTTTTCTTTTTTTTTTGTCAAAAGGACAGCAGAGCCTTCGATCCGGTGCCGAAGATGTGCACTGCAGGCAAGTCAACTGTCAAAATGTTACAATTCTATACACAATGCCATGGGACCACTTCACCACCATCAATTTGGACAGTTGAAATGCTGGACCCTGACCGAGACTCGGTAGTTCTCCATTTTCGCACTTCAAAATTGGAGGCCTATCATGAATCTTGCTAAAGGAATTGGCTGTTTAATTTTGGGTTTATTCCCCACTTTGATTGTTAAAGGTTTCCATTTTCTCATCATTCTATATTAGGGAGATTTCTTAATTTTCATGTCTGTGCGTTAGTATACCTCGCAATTTTTTTTTTTTTTTCTCTACATGACTTCAAGAAACCACAGGCACTGCAACATGTTAAACAGTTGCAAAGTTGACCGACGTGAGGGTGAAGAGAAACCACAGCCGTTCATGGGGAACATCATATATAAAGTCAAACAGATTTTTTTTTTTTGTCAAAAAGTGAAAGGAATTTTTTCATTAATAATTAAAGCAAAATACAAAGTGGAGTCTAATCACATATGTAAGCAAGTTCAAAACTTACAATTAGATTATTTGGCTTAGGTGAAGCCTTATTGAAAACTCAGCTATATATATATACATATATATATATATATATATAACAACAATAGTCAGTCACACCGCAAATAAGATCTTAAAAAAGTCAAAATTTAAAAGTCCATAAAAAAAAAGGACCAAGACAAATATATATCAATTTGATGTTGATGTGTGCAAATTACTTATGTTAATTCAAAAGTCTGAACGAAGGTTTTTCCATTGGTTGATTGGATCAATCAAATTAAAAATTGATCAATAACTTAGTTTTATTATAAATAAAACATTAATTTATTAAAAATCGATCAAAATAAAAAAATCACAAATTGAATTAAATTGTTTAAATTTAAAATTACGTGATTTTGTGAAAATAAATCAAAATCTATATTTATTAAAATAATGAAATATATTTTTATTAATAAATAGTCATGTGACATCTATAAAAGAAAAATTATCTTATGATAATAATCTTATGATTTAAGTACCAATATAAAATTGATCTTAACACTAATAATAACATTAAATTGGCTTAATACTAAAATTATTATTCTATTTTTACTATGAATTTTTTTGACAACTTTATATTTTTATCAATTATGAAAATTTCAACTAAATATGATGTTATAACATAATGTAGCTTGAAATTCATAAAATATGGTATAATGATTTTGAGAGATGATACCCAATAATATATCATTGTATATTACTAAATAATTAATTTCAAATCCTTAAAAATATTAAAAAATAAAAATGGTAATCAAAAGAGACATAATAATAAGTTTAAAATAAAAACTCTCAAAGAAGAGATGAAACAAAATAAAAACTAACAAAATAGGATAAAATAACCACATTATTAAAGAAAATAAATAAAAAAATGACTTTATTGTTGCTGATAGAATATATTAACCATAGTCCCAAAATATTGAAAGAGAAAATTTATTTTTACAGAAAATAAGAAAGACAGTTAGATTTTTTTTTTTTTGAGATAAAGTTTAAATGTTAAAAAAAATTCATTACGTTATCATATTATACTTTTTTAATTTTTAAAATATTTTTGAATATTATTTATATATATTTATTTTAATTTTAAAAATAATTTATTAAATCATAGTGATTAAACTAATAAAATCAATCAAATAAAAAATAAGTCAATTCACTATTTAATTCCCAATCCAATTGTAAAAACACTGGTCTGAATTATGAGCTGTTAAGGTGAAACTTTATAAAAAGTTTCATGTGTTCCACATTTAGGATCTTTTACCCTAATAATGCGGTTTGTATCTTAGTCCAATTCAAGTATTTGTTCTAAGTAATAGTCATGATTTTTTTTTTTTTTCTTTGAGCAATGTTTTTCTCGCCAATAAAGTCTGAACATGGAATCTTTTGAAACTCAACAACATGAAGTTTCAATGCATAAGCTCTTTCTTAAAGACACATTTTCACATATGGAATTCTTATATTCTTTATTTACATTAAGAAAAGGCATTCTCAAGCACAATTGTTGTACTCATCTCCCCTTTCTTTTGATAATCGAATAAGCATATAATTATATGTCATGGGAACATATGATTCCGTAGATTTGATTTAATTTCCTACGTAAGTTTAATATTCATTCATGTATTCCATTCCATTCCAATACCATAGATTTGATTGTCACAAATATTTTATTATAATCATATATATATATATATATATATATATATCCCAATTTAATTATTTCCTTTGTTGGTATAGTAGGGCAAAGATATGTATATATACAGCTAATATTGAGGTGTAATCGTTTATATCCCAACTTTTTCCTTGTATATGTGGATTCTAGATGGATGGCGAAGAATAACAGCAAAAACAAAAGAAAATTAAAACAAAAAAGTCAGTAGAAAATAAAAAATATATATATTCTTATGAGTGGTCTTGAAAAAATTCTGATTTGGGGAATATATTTGGGGATTGAGAATTTTTATTTTCTTCTTGTAATAGAGATTGAGTATTTGATTTCTCAGTATAACTGCCAACACACAATTTAATCTGGAAAAACTTCCATATTCTGGGTATAAAAATTTTAAGTTTATACACTCAATAGTAATTTAAATAATTATTTATAATTGTCAATAAAAATTATTATAATACTATTTTTAACTATAAACATACTAATATTTTTAAATCTAATTTTAATTATTTTAATTATTGATATATATATATATATATATATATATATATATATATATAATATAAATTAGCTTTTTCCGTTCAATAATCACTCCTATCATTAATCATAATGATACGTATATTAACATTGGCTTGCCCCTATCTATTGTGCTATATGCATGTGCTACTTCTATTAAAGGAAGTTCAACTTGTTAAAGGCAGCCAATTAGGCCTCGGATATAAGGTTGATCCCCCCATACTATATATACTTTATGGTAATGGCAAGGCTATAGGAAGATGTTGACCAATGAAATGAAGCCAAAAAGTTTATGAATAGTTTTGCTAACTCGTTTCTGTCTACAAAATTTAACTACCTTTCGGTGGTATCTCAGTTAATTTTAATGCTTAGGAAAATTTTATTTGAAAGTAAATAAGTGTAGCATTCTTTTTTATTTATAATTGAATAAACTATAATTATCTATTTGTAGATGAATCATGATAGTTGGCGTATTAATTAATGCAACTTGACAAAGTGTAAATAATATAGTTTAGAATATCCATTAGCAAATTTGGTCAATTTTTTTAAAAAATAATTTCAAGTAATTGTTAAAATTTCAATCATGCATTTGTAAATAAATTCTAATGGTGAATTTTGTAGCCACGTATATGTATGCATTTGTCATGTAAATTTTTAATTATGTATATAATTTATTAATTTTTATATTAATTTTTATAGTAATAATAATTATATAGACTAATAAAATTATTTGAATATTTAAAAAAATTATATTGTAATATAATATCATAAAAGATATTATAGTGTTTACTAACGCCAATATATTTAATCAAATTTTTTTACTAAAAACCTCTTAAAACCTTGGACTTCAGAAAATTTCATATATTTTGTGAGAAATATCTTTTAATTAATTATAATTCAATGTTAGTCTAAAATATTGTAATGAGGTAAATGGAATTAAATTCCTTGAAGACCTCTTTAAAATATATCTAAAACACCATACGATGAATTAGCAAGTCCCTGGCCAAAACTAAAGAAAAGAAAGAAATTAACAAGGAAAGAACAAGTTGTGAAAAAGCAAAACAGAATTTGCAGGGGTTTGCCTAGACAAGAAGTTCTAAAAGGCCAAATTTTACTTGATTTTGCACTTAGTAAGAAAGGTTATATTTCTGTTTGTTGACCAAAATTAAATATCTATGTACAAGTTTAGCATAAAACCCAGCAAACCCAAAATACCTCCAAACTTGATTATGGAGACAACTTAAAGTCAACAATTCTATCGTGTAGCTAAGCCCAAAGATTGTAACTTGTAGTGGTAGGAAAGGGAACCACAAAAATTGGTTGGTTTGAACTGATAGTTATTGTTATTATTGGTTATTATAGGGACTTGAATGGACAACACAAGAAGAAGTTGGGACACGAGTCACGGCGGATCAGGTTAGGTCAAGTTGGAAAACTGACTCAAACAAAAAAAATGTGCTTTTTCTAGCTCACTTCAAACATAGTTTGGTTATTATATTTGATATTAGCATAACTTTATATAATAGCATGAATGTAACAATACCAACGTTATTTCCTTGTTGCACTTAAGGGGAGAGTAACATCTTATTAGTATGATGTTAACCTTTTAAAAAGTTGGGTTTGAGCGTTTCTAACAATTTGAAAGCTCCCAAGTTATTAATTTTTGTTTTTTCAAATATTCTCCATATGAGTTTCATATAGAACCATTTTTATCCTTTCTAAAATTTCATTTAGCTCCCTAAAATTTCTTTGTTAGAATTTTTTTTCCATATATATATATATATATATAAAGCTATTTCTTACTCATATATTTTTTTTAAAACTTTTCTTCTATTTTTTCTTTATCTTTTTAATTAAAGGAGAAAATTTCTAGTTTTTTCTAATTGAGTTGTGAATTTCATAAAATTTAGATGGATATGATAATTACTTACATGATTTGAAAATTCCATCATCAATTATTCAATCTAAATTCGATCTAATCTGTTGTTTGTCTAAATTAATTACAAAATTAAAAAACCTGAAGATATCTAATTTGAATAGCTAAATCCGACCTGAAATAACTTTATTTAAATTATAAAAACTTAAAAAAATTTAAATCAAAATAATATGTTTTATTTAAAAATCGAAATTTCAAATGATTTGAAATAATTCAAAACTTGAAAATAACCCAAATTTTTTATATATGTTAACCTAATGATCTATTTGACTTGTCTTGCAAGCCGATCCCACTCAGTCTGAACCAGCTAACTTAATGTGTCTGCCACCTCTATGTTTAGATAATGATTTAAATATTAAATTCTTATTGTGTTGAATTCCTTCTTATAAAAAATAAATATTAGTTTTAGAATTTTAATTCTGGAAATATTTTAAAAATTCTACAAAAAAAGAATTTTTATTACTTTAAATAATAAACTATTAAATTCTTTTATTAATTTTAGAATTCAGAAATATGAATTTTTAATTTTGTCTCCGGCTAAACTTATAGTTCTACGTCCGTTCCCACCTAAAATCTTAGAAGTGTACATTATTACAGCCCGCGCATGTATTTTGCATCCCTGAATAGCCAAACAGTCCGAAAGGCTAATATTAATGGTAGAGTGCCGTGAAAACCTAACATCTAACATATTACTCCTTCCCTTCTTATATAATTGACAATTTAAAGAAAATCTAAAAGTTTATTTATTTATCATTTTTTATACAATTAATAAAATTGAATTTTTTTTTTTAATTTTACCCTTATACTCATCAATTCAAAGTTATTAATATTATATAGAATTTCATAGTCATTTAATTAAAAATCAAAGATAATTTAATTTTAATCACTCATTTTTTCTAAATTTAAGACTAATTAATAATTTTTTTTAATCTTAATAAAATCTCTAATATATCAGTTATAAAGAGACGGAAGGAGTATGTGAAATAAAATAATTGAGTCTCTCCATCATTTTTCACCATTATATGTTTTTTTAATAACCTTTCTTGTACCAGCTAACAAGTTGCCCTTATTTTCTCCTTCAATCCTTTCTCTATTATAATAATGACTGTCATCGATTTTTTTTTTTCCTGGTTAGGAATAGTCTAATTTTCTCTTGTTATAATTGGAATTCTATTTTTTTTAATTTTAATAAATTATTTAATCTTTAAATTTATTAATATGGTATTCATATTTGTTGAATATATAGTTGTGCTACTTCTTTTAGTCAGTTTATAATTTTTGTACATATATTATTGACAAATTTTCCAACTTTTTTATTTTTATTTATAATAAATTTTTAATAATATTATGTTTATACTTTCTTGTTTAATGCTTTGTCGTAATTGTATACCTGCCAAGAATTATTCTTTGGTTCTAACTTCAATTCTTCTGCCGTCACCTGCGCAGCCCATTACTACTGTAGGACGATATATAAAACTATTTGACAATGTTCAAAGCTTAATCTCAACAAAAACAAAAACAAAATAAATATATAACAGTATGATAGAATTGAGCTTAAAATTAAAATTAGAAATTAGAATTAGGATATATAATTCTATTTTTATTATTTGGTAGCCTACTAAAAATTATAATTCTGATTCATATCAATTCCAATTTTATGTTTTCATCATCCAAATACTAGAATTGAAATTATAATTATAATTTTAGCTCAATTCTAATTTAATTTTTTAACAATTCAAAATACTAAAATTAAAATTTCAACTCAATTCTAATTTTAATAAAATTAAAATTATAATTTTAAATTATAATTTTAATTCTATCATCTAAATGTACTCTAAATATATACAGAAAACAAGCAAATGTAATGAAGGGGGTTATATAATTATTATAAATTTGTCATATTATCAATAATTTTTAAACTGCTAATACAAAAGAATAGCACAGATTTATCTTAACTATTTTATTATATGTCATCCTATCGCTGGAATTATTCTGACGCAAACAAGCGGAAGTGAGCCATCAACCGCACAGAGATGCAAGACTGACAGAGAGATAGATGGATCCCTAATCAATCCAACGGGTGGAAATGAGTGGAGAATTTTCAATCTTGGGTCTGCATTTTGTATCCTTGTGTGTGAGCCAGGAGTTGATATGAAAAGGATTGGTAGAGGTCCTATCAATCGACATTTTTGTAGTTGGCTAAGAGATAACGCCTCCAAGTACAGTTAAAAATTAGTGATGGACAAGTTTTACTGGTTCAAGCAACTTAAATCAGACATAATTAGGTAAGTGATTTTGAGAGAGAAATTAATGCCACGTGTGCCTTTGTGTGTCGTTCAACAAACCTCATTTTAATTTATGTATAATAATGACATCTATTTTGAAAAAATAAAAAAATAAAAAAATTACTTTTGATAAGGAGAGACATTCTATTAACCAATGAGAGTTTAAAATGATTTGTACGTATTTAAATTGTATCTAAATATAAAGAGTTCAAATCATAATCAAATGATTTAGTATAGTCATATACTAAATAATTTTATGTATTTTAATACATTAGAATTATATTTAATATATATAATTAATTTTGAACTTATAATTTATTTGTGATGTTAATTTTTTATTTGTTAAACCCAGAGCTTACTTGAGATGATAATTTGTGATGAGTCAAGTTAATTTGTTTAATAAATAAGTAATTGAAAACAGTATTAATTTGACACATAAATTTATCGAACTAAAAAATTATAAATAAAGATAAATTATATTAATAAAAATTATAAAATAGTATATGCATTATATAATTAGAAAATATATTATTTATGTAGTTATATATATTTTTATAACAAATATCTTAATTTTATTAATATTTATAATTTTATTTTAAATAATTATTCAATTATAGTCCACGCAAGCAACATGCAGATTATCAATTAGTAATAATAATAAATTATATAACTATTTAGGAACTGTCTATTCTGAACAAAACAATTCATCTCCACTTGATAATTATTGAATCACCAAAAACAAAACTAATCATAAGAATGTTAGATTTAATAATAATAATAACTGTATCTGAGAATTTGTTAAAAAAGAATTTAAAAAGAAATATGTAATTGTTAGAGTTAATAATAATTGCTTTTGTAACTTTATTACGTGTAGAGTTGGAACACGTGATAATGGCCTTCAGGGTTAGGGTTTGGTTTCTGTAGGGGTAAATACAGATCATTGGTGCAATAGAGAAGGGATCAACAGAATCATACACAATGTAGAATGATGAAGACTTTTATTTTCAAATCAAGTTGCGATAATATAATCATAATAGTTAATTATCATCATTAAATATTTTTTAATGGTATTATAGCTTCTTTTTAGTTTGATGGTTGCAGCGAACCTAGGATGTTGTTCAACCGATCTATCCATCCTCAGTTTGGATTTTTATTCCAAATTCTTAATTTTATTATTGCGTAAATAAAGTGCCAATCTAATTAACAGTTATTTATTTATTAAAAAAGAAGAAGAGTGAGAAGATAAGAGAGATGAGAAAAAAAAAAAAAAAAGCATTATTTTGCTAAAGTTCCTATAGATGTAGAGAAAAACTGTTGAAAGATCCTTCTGTATAGTTCCTTTCAAAAATGACTTAATAGGTATGATAGATTTTCTATGGTGATACTTTTTCTGGTTTCCTGCCTTGGTCAAAATGTGTGCCTAAGGAAATTATATTTTAATTTAACTCATTATTAATAGTTTGTTAATATGGGTGATCTCAATTGGAATCGATATATTAGTTTCAGATTTAATTTTTATATGAATAATTGCTCTTTTGGAATGAATTGATTATTTTAAATAAAAATTTAATATTTATTAAATTGATTGTTTGATAAATAAATAATTAAAATTTTCATATAAATTACCTAATTAAAAATAACTATAAATAAAAATAAAAAAATTAAAACTGTAAAATAAGTAACCACAAAATAAATTTTATATATTATCTATTTTAAAAATAAATATTATTTATTTAATCATATATTTTGTATGAATATTTATTTTATTAATATTTTTTAATATATTTAAATAATATATTAAATTATAACCATATGAAGTATAAATTATTGAACAGTTAAGTTAATTTTAAAATTTTTTTAATTAGTGATGTATTTATTTAGTGTATGCTTTGTAATATAACAAGTTAAATATTTAAATTTTAATCTTTTTTATTTTTTAAATATTTTAATGTAAAAATAATTTATTAATAGTAAAATTAGTTTTCTTGAACTTTTTTAATTTATATTCTAATTGAAACATAATTAAATAAAAACATGTGAATAATGCCATAATCATTTAAACCTAATCCCAGAAAAAATGTGCATAAATTCTAGCTAATATCAAATAATTAAATAATTGACTGTTCTGTAAACCTTCTTTTTCTATGTTATTTATAAGATGAGCATAAACTCATATTCAAGTCTCTTTCCTGAATTTGTACACAAATAAATAAATAAAATGTGAGCTGAAAATCTTCCTAATTTATTTTATAACTTATTCTTAAGTGATATAGGAAAAATACTGCTACATATGTCTTCATGCATTCAAATGGTACAAGAAAACCAATCATGCTACTATATATTATAATGGCCACTGAATTAATTTCCTAATAATATGGGGAATACATTTTTATGAGGAATTCTCAAGGTATAGGAAAGTAATAGTAGCAATGGTTGTTATCCTTCTGTTCAACACTACTATTCAACAACCATACTCCCCCGATTCGGTTGCTTGCCCATCAAAAAAACCCCCCCCCCCCCCAAAAAAAAAAAAAAAAAAAAAAAAAACAGAGAACCTTTCAATTTATTTTAAGTTATATTTTTTGAAAAAAAAAAAAAAAAGAGAGAAGTGGCTAGCTATACTAGTATATTTCCAACAGCTAACCTCATCATATTTTTTCTTCATTTCACATTATGAATCAAAACCACAACTCTCACTTACTTTGACCACTGCCTATCCATCAGCACCACCAATCTTCTCTCTCCCTCTCCCTCCCTCACATGCCTAGCCCACCCTCCCATTATCTTTTGATAACACACACCCGCACACAAACCGCAAAGCAGCGGCAGCAGCTGCCTCACTTTGGACGCGGGTAGGAAAGAAATATCAAGATACCTCTCTCTCTCTCTCTCTTCTCTGTCTCTTTCATCTCTTTAAGATAAACCCTAATTCTCATCTGATCAACAACACTTCCATATTATCACAATATGCGAAGCTAAAAACAAAAACAAACGCAAACCCACGATTTGTTTAACTTTCCTTTTTACTATATATCTGTGTTTCTACCTCTCTCTCTCTCTCTCTCTCTCTCTCCTGCTGCCTGAAACCATCAATTTGATGATCCGTGGGCTGTTTATTCTCTTCTTCACACAAGCCCTTTTGCCCCCAAAGACAAAGTGAATAAAGAGAAGCAAGCCAAACGGTGTCTTCTTTGCAGATCAGAGCTTTTGTAACACAACTTGGGGTACTTTCTTTCTTTCTTTCTGATATCTTTGTTCTATTCCTTCCAGAAGATATATGCATATATCACTTCATGTTGCTTTTGTTTTGTAGCTTTGTTCTTTAATGGGTCTGTGTAAGAATTAAGCAAGCAAAATCTCTCTGTTCACATCTCTCCTTCTCTCTCTCCATATCTCTGTTGTCTCTCTTTACGTTACTGTGGCTCTTTCTTTCTTTGTTGTGTTTGTTTGTGTCCAAGAGAAAAATGGATTCTGGTAATAGTGGAAGTATACAATCCTCAAGCGGTGGCGATGAGGAGTATGATTCACGCGCCGAGTCTATCTCAGCTTTCTTGAGCAACAATAACAACCCATTAACGCATCTTGGTCCCATGCCTAACCCACCACCACCACAGCCAGCACCAGACCACCGCCATCACCATCACCCTTCTATGTTTGACCCTTTATCAAACTACTTTGATCCTTTATCATCATCAAGATCACCACCGCTCACAAACCAAAATTCACTCCTCAATCTTGACATGGTCTGGTCCAAAACCTTAAGATCTGACACTAACTGCACTGATCTTGGCAATTTCATAGCCTCCTCCTCCTCTTCACCAACCCAACCATTCTTCACCAACCAACCACAAACTAGACCCACTTTCCCTCCCACTCAGATTCCCCATGGACCAGAAGCTTCTACAAGAGGTTCCAGCGATCAAGCCTCCACCACCACCACCAGTATGGTTCGTAACCCAAAGAAAAGATCAAGAGCATCTAGGCGTGCACCAACCACTGTTTTGACTACAGACACCACTAATTTCCGAGCCATGGTTCAGGAATTTACTGGAATCCCTGCACCTCCCTTCACTTCCTCACCCTTCCCAAGGAGCAGGCTTGATCTATTTGGCACTTCTGCATCTTCTTTTAGATCAGCTGCCCATCATTTAACAGAACCTCCACTACCTCCTTACCTTTTAAGGCCTTTTGCTCAAAAAATCCAACCTCCCCCATCATTACCTTTCCTCTCTTCTTCTTCTTCTTCGTCTTCAGCTTCTACTTCATTGTTTATTTCTTCCTCGTGTTCTTCTACAGTGGGAGATGCTATAGCTTCTTCTACCACTACAACTAACATCAATTCTGGTATTGGTATTGATACAACTTCTTGTAGTAACTCTTCTTCAACTTCCATCAACTACCAGTTATCTTCTGATCGTCATTTAGGCCTTTTGAAGAGTAATATACTCAACATCAACATGCAAAACCCAATTCTAAATCTCCATTCTCTTCTTCAACTTCCTCCTAAATACCCACATGTCGACCAACCTATTATTTCCACCACGAAGCCGCAACAAGAGTCGTCGCCGTCTTTGGACCTTCGATCGAATGATACCCATCTCAAAATGGGCGTTTTCGAAGAGTTCGGTTTAGACCAAAGTCATTGTAACACCAACCTCACAGGGCTCCAAAGCATCATATCATCATCAGAAGCGACGTTGCGAAGAAGTGATAATAATTGGGTAGATAGTGATGAAGGCCATCAACATCATGATCAAGGTCTATTAAGGTCTGTCGACAGTGATTACAATAACTCGCAGAGAGTTAATAGTAATGGTAGAGTGAACTTCTCGGCTTCTTCATCAGATTTTCATGGCGACAAGGGACAAGAAAATGTGGCCGCTGCGACAAGAAGTGAAGGTATGGTGGAATCATGGATATGTTCTAGAGATTAGGAAAACATTATCAGAAATATATATATATATATATATATATATATATATTATCACCATTCAGAAAGTAGTTTTATGATGATACCATCAATCACAAAGAGAATGAAAGAAAAAAAAAAAAAAAAAACAAAAGAGACGATGATGAGTATCTTTGATGCATGAAAGAGAAGAACAATTTTTTTTTTCCGTCTCTCAATCTTGACTGTCGACACAATTAGAACACTGTTTTTCTTTCTTTTTCTTTTTTCTTTTAATTATATGTAAATAATATAGCTTTCACCTGCTCTTGTTTAGGCATATATTTTTATACATTACTTTCTGATCTTATATAATCAATCGTGGTGATATTTTTCTTGGTTTTATTTGTTATAATGTTTGACATACTAATACTGATTATTAATTCAGTGTACACGACCAGTCTAAGTCATATATAAAATTTTTAACATAGTATATGTTCCTTTCTCGTACCATTGCTTCTATTCTATGATTCTTTATTGCACAAGTTTAAGAGCAAGGGTCGAAAGTCTCTAGTTTAGAAGCTGCAATGGAGGGAATGGGTTTGGCGTTTGTTCTCTTTTGTTTTGTTCTATACTTCTATCATTATCATGATGTATTAGTCCTTTTTTCTTTTATTCAATTTTTCTCAAAAAGAAAGTGTTCTGTCTGAATATATTAGAAGCCTAGGAGTGATTGGTGGCGAGATTTTGGGGAATCGGTGGCCGCCACAATCTTGTTTTACAGAAAATCAAATATCTAGTCATATCGGTTTGTGTTTGTTTTTTATTTTGATTTTGTTTCACATAATATGATACTATTTTTTTTAGGTTTGTATAGGCTAGAAAGTGCGGTAACTATAACTTTCATGAGTGTGCATTACATATCACATAAGTATTAAATAAATATTAATTAATAAAAAATAAAATAAAATAAATTTTATGTTATATATATTATTATATATAATATCGTATTTTCAAAAAAAAATTATAATATAATGCCGTACCACACTGCCGTGTATAATACTCATTTATCGTACTTATTGAAAAATTTTATTTTTAATAAGGAGTAAAACAAATGTTTAATGTCTTAAGCTATACTATGGAAATGATAATATAATCATTCTTAGAGTGGAGCTTGGAGTTGATATGGTAATGATGTAACTTTGTAGTTGTGTCGGTTGGGATAGTAATTTGATCAACGAACTTAATAATAGAGATAAGATACATAATAACATGTTAATGATGATACAAGATATTGTCTCATTGAATCCGTGTTTGATCAAAACAATTGATGGGAAGGTTCATATGTGTTGTTTGCTATCACAAATTTTTTTGCAAGTTAGGTTCACGATACCTCATAAGCCAGTTTTCTTAATCATTTAGATTATAAAAATCGACACTACAATTTTTCAAATAATCACTTTAATTTTAATTTAAATCTTTGCAACGCATTATAAACTTTTATATAAAAAAAATAGCACGTTGTATTTATCTTAATAGAAGTCTTAAATATTACATAAAGTAAGTCAAAATCATCTCTTTGAAAATATGATTGTTGGATGTTAAAGTATTGACATCTTACCATATTCATGCGAGTCTTACAACATAGATTACTAAACACTTAATAGTAATTTAAATTTTTGTGTATCAGTTCGATTTTGGCTCAAACATTAAAAATTGTAAAAATATGTTAGAATCGTGAAATTAAGTGCAATATTAGCTCAATTCACTTATTTCTGATGCAAATTTTAGTGAAATTTGTATTAAAAAAAGTGAAATTTAGTTAATATATCTTTTATATTTATGTATTTCACAATTATAGACTCTCATTAATTTTGACTAAAATACAGGTTGGGATAACAGGTTTACAATTTTAATCTATTTTACCAATTTTTGAAATTTAGATCAGAATTGCATCACTATGCAAAATTTTGAATTTATCATTAAATGGATTATGAAATTATTAGTCTCATCCCAACTCAAATTAAAATTTTAGTTAGAACTGAATCATATAGGAAATGAGTCCGCTCAGCAATAACTAATATTGTGGCTTAAGGTGATAGTAGCGTTGATTTGATCCTAATTAACATGCTTTAAATGTAAATTTAAGTAGTACGAACAAAGGTAAGACTTATATGCCTAAAATATTAAAGTATTGATACCAACAAACGTCGTTTCCCTCATGTTTCGGTATCACTAACAACTAGCATAGCACTTTTGTACCCATATATATAATAAAAATGGGCAAAAAGGAATAAAATACTTGGGGAAAAAAAAAGACTTTTTGTAATCTTTTATTTTGTCAACCCTAATGTGGTTGGGAAAAAAGGGAAAGAAGTTGTCGTTTCCCGCCAAAATGCTATTGAGAAATGACAAAAACCAGCATGATGTTTGCAAATTTTCAAAGATCTCTCAAAATAAGAGAAAAGAGCTAAAAATCGAAGCACTCCTCTGCAACAGTTATCATTATCAAAGTGAGGCAATATAAATATATGTTTTGCATGAAATAGTGATATATATAATATCTAAAAAGTTGATTATCTTTTTCATCTCATTGAGTGATAGATCATGATGTTTTTCACTTCCAAATTATCAGCATATTACAAACTTTCACCTTTGGTGTTTAAATTTTGAATGGATAAAACTATACAAATTGCTATAAAGTTTCCAAAAAATTTTGAATCTATTATTTTGTTTTGGGAGTGGGAGGGGCCTAAATAATTAAAGGAGACATGTACATATGAATTATGAATTGGTCATATATATATATATATATATATATATATATATATGACCTTTTGTAAAAAGGGTGTAGGGGAAAGGGGTCCCCTTTCTTTTCTCACTATATCCTTTTTGTAAATCCCATTGTTTGCTCAACAAATATAATTCAAATGATTAGCCATGGGATTTTGGGAGATTTAAGGGCCAGACCTTTTTGGGTTTTGGTTGAGTTTGAGAGACATAGAGAATAGGGTAGGGGTCAAGCAGCTGTGACACTTTCTTTTGAACAGTAGATGATGGTGGCCCATGCCAGTGAAAATAAGCTTATTTTTAGACTTTGCTATTTGTCAATGATGGCTCTTCTCTTCTCTCAAAACTTTTTGGTTTTGTCAATGGCTCTAACGGTCTCATAAACTGGCAAAACCATTATTCTTATCTTCTTTTACCTTTTTTTTTTTAAAAAAAAAAAATATTCTTACTACATAATATTTTCAAATATCAATGCCCTACAATTTTGAGCCAAACTCAAAAAGATATATTGCTTTTTCCATCCTCAACCAAAAGGCTGGCTTCATTCCCTCCTCACATGAAACCATAACCATTCCCCCTCATTTGAAAAAGAGTATACAGCAAGTATCCAATACTTGCAATAAGACAAACTTTCCTATTTCAATAATAATAATAATATCTTGATTTTTTTTATTTTTCTGCCTTTTTATAATAATTTTTATTTAATATTTATAGTTATTGTTTAATTTTGTATATTAATTTTATTTAATGTATTATTTAAAATTATATAAGTTGTAATGTCATACTTATTATACACGTGTTACCATAACTTATCATTTTCGTGGATCATTGGAGACAAAAAAAAATTTTGTATAAAAATAAAATTTATTTAACCATTAGATTTAATTGAGAGTATTTGCTTTGGATTATGAGAGATCAAAGTTGGAATCCTGAAATGTTTCTCATGTTCTAAAATAAATTTAGAAATTATTTAAAATAAATACAATTTTGATAAAACATAAAATTCTAATCAAAGAAACGCAATATTGATCAAGAACGCTAGGTTGTTAGGGATATAGACAAGTAACACATGCCTGAGTCCAAGCCTAAAAATATATAAGCCAAAACATTTATCTTTTAGGTGCTTGAATTTGTTTTTTGGAAATATTACTTTTGTTTTGTGTGGTCCACTTGCTAAAGTAAACTAAGATGGCTTAACAGCAACTAAATCATGATGGAGATCATGTTAATTATCTGTCACATCAATAATAATTTTTAGTTGAATGAGTTGAAGCTACTATGATGGCTACACACTAGTAATTAGGGTTCAGTTTTCTTTAAATTAACTTTTTAACGTTGGATTATTGATGATTAAAGAACCCCATTAACACAATGCTTCTATAAGGGACCAAAATAATTACATATCCTTGGAGGAAGGTCATAGCTATTACGTAGCCACTGATTGGGGACCTAAATTGTACGGTATAATTTTTCATTTCATATAATTATTGATTGGATTAAACGTAAATCATACGCTAAATTTTTGTTCTAACTAAAAACTCATTGGATGAAAGGAAATTATCAGTAAGTAAATGCACAAGTAGTTGCAATTAATTTCATCCATATAGAAGAAAATCTAGAATTACTATACTTAGAAACTAATAAAGATCAAAGCAACTCTTTCAAAATAAATAAATAAAGATCGAAGCAAGAAAACTTTTTTTTGGGGGGGGGGCTGGTTTGAGGAAATACTATGTACATGTACCAAAATCCTTCGCAATCAAATTTAATGGTAGTTGATCGACTAGTTAGAGCATAAGGATTAGCGGAATCGTAAACAAAAAAAAATTTGCCTGTGATATGATATATAGGAAAGGATAAATGCCCATCTTTCTCTATAGTACGAAGCACTCGTAGCACTTGCTGGGATCAATTCTTGGTTCACCGGGTGGCATTCTAACAACTTATTCTCTTATGAAAAAAACTATTCTTACAAAGATGCTATGATATGCAGCAAAGAGAAAGAGACTATTTCCCAGCAACTATCAAAACAACGGACCGTATCACCTCCTTCATCGATTTTTTAAAGATTGATTGGAGCATTAATCAGGCAGTTGTGACTTTTACTACCAGACAATTTTGAGGGATTCTTGGTTATTCTTTATAGACTTGAAAGCCTTACCAAAAAATCCATTTAAGGGGTATGAATGAACCTTAGGGAGGGCCGTAAATTAAAAAGGCTAGAGAACGATTGAAAGAAATTAAAAAAAAAATGAAATTAAATAAAAAATAATGAAATTAAGATTTAAAAGTAGATAAGGCCAATGGTGGGTTCTTTCTTTTCAGAGAGAGAATGGATCATTCTCTAAAATAATTTTGGTGAAGGATATTTAAGTCAATTTTTAATTTGACATTGCAAATCCAAATTTTTGTTAAAGTTATATGAACTACAAGAAAATTATTCCTTCGTGAAATATTCAAATAAAAGCCCAATGACAATAAATACTCAAATTTTCGTAACTTTTCAATATTATACCTGAAGCTTTATGTTGTCTTTAAGTAGTCCAAAAGGGAAAGCAAATTAGAGCTAACAAAGTTTTCAAATGTTACTTGTGGAATTGAAATATGCAAAGAAATGAGATTGAAAGCTTATGTAAGAGATTTGTAGAGAATTGATATTATCTACCTATGTTCACTTCTTAAGTAAACCCAAATGAGAATTTTGCACACATTTCATTACCTTATAAGTGCTAATTAAATTATTTTGAGCCTAAGGATATAGCCTCCAAAGACTTAACAATCATAAGGATGTATACTCCAAAGGATCACCAACTTACTCCATAAGATGTAGATTCCCTAAAGCCAAGTAGAACTCACTACAATAATCTCATATAAGATTTACAAGTAGTGTTCAAAAAGATCACCACTCTCACCAACATTTATAAACATTAAAATATATAAGATTTTACATACACTTGCTTTAGCTTGATGAACACTTTGAGAGCTATTGTGCAACTTTTTTGTAATCTTTGAAAGAGTATCTAAAGTCCTTTACATAGCTGAGCAAAAAAAAAAAAAAAGCCATTTATGGTCTTAAAGGCTTTTAAAAAAACCTATCGAAAAAGACTTGTTGCAACGACTTTAATGGTTGCGGCCAATCCTTGTCCATGGTCATGACACTTGCTCTATAACATGGCACTTCTAATAGTTAAGTAGCCTTTGTCATCTTCCTCATTTACCCTTACCCATGGCATTTTGCTCATAGTTATGGCAACATTTACCACTTTGTTGCATTTTTGCCAAAATTGTGGATTTCTTCAACGAACCACATTTTCAACTTAAAAGGTTTTGAAGCATTTAATGCTCATTTCCACTATGTGGTGCCTTTCTCTATGTATAATAGCTTTTTTCACTATCATTATGACCTTTTCTATAGGCTTCACTTATTGTCTAACTACACTAAATTCAAACCAATTTTAATTTCCATTAGACATGGCCATTCCTCCATGGTGTGGACTCCTTACCCCATTGGCATGACCTTCATGGCACAATTATGGAGTTTAAATGATTCATACAATTGAAAAACTAGATCATTGGCATGACCTCCTTACCTTAAACCCTAAACCAATGATAAAAAGTTTGAAGGGTGAGTAATGTCCTAGTTTTTTGTGTCAATAACAACATAATAAAAATAACAATTTTTAATTATGAATATCATGCAATTGAAAAAGTACTATATTAAATTTAGTTGGGATGGTTAGCCTAAGGTTAATTCATTTAAACTTCATCCCCATTTTCTAAAGGAGTAGAACTCTAGAATTCTTCACTTCTCTCTCTAATATTCTTATTATCTCCATCAAACAATAAAAGAGCTTTTCAAAAGCTAATCTCACAAGATAAAAATAACATGTCATGTACTATGGATCTCAACGAGATATTTGATGTATCTAAGGAAGCTAAAGCCTTGCATGATGGGAAAAGATAAGAAAACATAAGAAAAGAGGTGAATTGCATTTGAAATGATCCCTTTTAAATTAGGTAAAAATTGTTTAGTTAGTAGTTGTTAATGTAACATAAGTTTAAAAGTAATATCATGATGATATAGATTATAGATAATAAAGTTTTTTTTCATAGGGTATCCAAATGGTATAAACTATAGTCATTTAAGATTAGTTTAACTAATAATAAGAAATCTATCCCAATTTTATAAGTAATGTCATAGAATTAAAAAGTTAGGACTAGGGTTTTGAAGATTTGTTTTTAATAATATGTTTTATAATTGGTTTAAGAGTTATAATCATTTGAGATTATTATAATTGTAGTGCAAAATTGGACCTAATTTATATGCTCCATCATTATGAATTGATGATTAAAAACAACTTTTGTTTTTTTATATTAGGATTTTCTAAATGGGGATCAATTTAATATAAACAATATGATTAAGTCTTTTTTTATACTATGTCTACAAGAATTGATGATTATACTTTCTTGTTATTTATTGGCAGTTAATATTAAATTATGTGTTTTTATGAATGCAAAGCGCATAGGATGCATATGGGCTCCTCTAATGGCAATTTTTGATGCCACCATAATCACTGATATATGAATTTAATTATTAAGGAGTGCATGATGATCTATCAATATATTGTGAATACATGTTTTTGTTCGTGGTTTTCTATAAATACATGCTTATTTGCTCTATAAGTAAAATATTTTTTAAAATTTTCACATGTTTATGTCATGTAAAAGGAACACTTGCTTCTTTTTTTTTCACACCCATATCACTTATTGAACATGCCTATAACATTTATTCAAGTTTTAAATGAGCCAAATCGACCCCACTTTATCATTTCTACCTCTTTAAAAACCTTTCAAACCTTCAACCCTTCCAAACACATCTTTGAACCATTTTTCACTCATGATCCATCAATATTGGTGGATTTTACTCCTCTTCCATAAAGGATTGGTGAGTTTAAGCTATAAATTTTAAATTTTAAAACATGTTTAAATTTAGAATCTAGTTTAGAAACTTGCTTATATGAAAGATTAATGTGCATCCATGAAATTGATTAATTATGGGATTTTGATGTCGTAACTTAAATAAGTTAATTAATGGTTATAAGATATTCTTAAAAGTGTTTTTTAGTTCATCTAATGCTTATATAAGCAGATGGTTGATGCATGCATGTGTATAGGTTTAAATCTAAGGCTTTAATCATGATATCTTAAAAATGTTAAAGATAATGGCTTGACTTATGACAACTGATGTATGAAAGAAGGAGGTAAAGTATGGGTAAAGTAATTATGAAACTAACTTGGTTAACTAAACCTTATAACCATAAGGTGAGCTTTAAGAGTGCCTATAGGTGTATACCTAAGAAAAATATAAGGTTTGGGTGAGAAATTCTCTTTAATCATGATGTTCAGGAGTTATTTATGAGTTTTGAAAAGTTAGAATTATAAAATCAAAGACGTGTGTATTGTATGAATCTAACCCTATTTTAGATTGTTATTCTAGGTTGGGCTATATATATGTACACTAGATAAGAGGCTTTCCTTACAATGAGGCTTTAGCTAGCGTAAAGTTTACCCTTGGCATAGTTTCTTGTAAATTAAGGAAGATGATATATTGTAAAGTTAAGGACCTTTAATGTCGTTGCTCCTTTTCCCCCTAATAACATGTTTTTTATAAAGTTTATGTTATGATGTAATAGCATAACGATGTAATATTATTAGATTGCTATAATGTTACATGGAGTTTCATATAATAATTGTATAAATGAAAGATTATAGGGACGTTGTTCCTTTCCTTTTAATATGAATGTATATATGATGATGATGATGGTGATGTTATGTTTGATATAAGTGAATGAATATTACTTAAACTTTATTTTAGCTCACATAAGGAATGAGGAATCATTATTACGATATAAGGTATAAGTGTATAAAATATGAGCTTTACGCCTATCCTTTTCTTAGCACTATTATAAATCCCATATTTTAGTTATGACATCAAATCTTTGCTAAAATTATACACTAAAACTAAGATTAGGAAATGTTCTACACTCCAACCAAGAACAATAAGCTTTAAAAGGTGTTCGTTTTCTTTTCCCTTTTTTTTTTCCTTTTTAAAATCCATTTAAGGGATAAAACTACAATGTCCTAATTCCCCAACCTAAAGGGATATACAAGCAACTTAGAAATTTATACACCATTATGGACTTTAAGCTCCAATGTCCCTTTTCCCTTTAGTTTTATTTAAATGTCATTACTATAGATGCCTATTTCATTCTATATGTTTTGATGCAATGAAATTATCTTCCACCTCTATCTTTTTTTTTTTTTGCCAAATTTAATATCTAAAATGGTACTTAATAGCTTTTCACTATGTCATCTATTCATAAATCCACATGTTATCTTATTTAAATTAAAAGTTTTACCTTACAAAAAACATTTTTAGAAAGTCAAACTTAAAGATATGTTTTCTTTTATTTTCCTTTTATTCCTTAAAAGTGTATTAAAAAAAATGGTATGTGAACATCAAGTTTTTGGGCCTTAGGATGCAAAGCCCAATGATGAAAATCACTAAATATATTCCTCAAAATGCAAGAGAAAAAGATAATGGAAGAGAATCAAGGCCTTAAGAAACCTTAAAGAAGCCCAAAACTAAGCCTAGAACCAAAGCCTAAGACCAAACCCAAGACTAAGCCTAAAACTGTCTGCCGAGCTTAGTGGGTTGTATAACCCATTAAGTATGGTTGTATAGCCCACAAAGCAGGGTTATACAACCAATCACAGGGCTATACAACCTCCTTTAAACCTTAGTCTTGAGAACATTTTGGAACTGCTCTCCCCTTAAATGCTAGGGTTGTATGACCCTGATAAATGGATATACAACTCATTATTGGTTGTGCAGCCCACATGCAAACCTTAATTCTAGAAGATTCACATCCTTTGTTATGATTAGATATGAACATAATACAACCATAACCATTTTTGGCTTTAGTACACCCTTCTTGCTTTATAAATATCCCTTATTTCGAATAGGGAAAAGAGGCTTCAAAACCCTAAGGTTACTTAGCCAAAAACACCTCTTAAACATAAAAACCTTAAACCCTAACTTACCCCAACTCATTCCAAGGTAGAACTAGACCTAATCTTTTTAACTTTGTGCATTCCATATGCATTTTAGAGGAAAATATTGAACCTATGAGCCTCTGAAGGCACAAAAACAAAGGTATCCAGGAATCTGCTCACTCCCATTTTTTCTTCCCTTTTCTTTTCTTTCTTACTTTCAAAGCCTAGGAAACAGGGGCTATAGAACCTTGTCTATAGGTTGTACAACCCTCTGCCTGGGTTGTACAACCCTAATATTAGGCTACACAACCTAGTTTGACTGGTAAACAACTTTTTGCAAAGTCTATTTTCTTCCCCTCTTTCGAATTTCTTTCCTTTTTGAAGCTTTTTTTTTTTTATGATGTCTTATGACTCCAGTGGTAGAATGAGATGAGGTTTAATGACCTAGGACCCTTATTCATCTAAAAAATGGAGTCTTAATTAAGCCTCATATGGTTTTTTATTGCTTATCATAGCAAAAGAAAAAAAAACTCTTTAAATCTTCCATTTGATTTTAAGGAGGTGTTTTTATTTTGTTTTAACCATTTTAGAGCCATGATCAATTGAGGACCTTGAGAGCTCACTTTGTGTTGTGAGTTTATATGCTTAAAGTATGTGAATAGTGTTTTAGCCCCCAATCTTCCCTATTATTATGTTATATGTTAACGTTACATGGTTATGGTGCATATGGATGCCATGCTTATTTAGAGCTACATATGTTAAGGATTTGTCGATCCTAGGATCCCTATTATGATAGGTTTAGCCTTAGGCCATTCAATATCCTCCAAGTGCTTTGCATTGCATGTTTACTTCTTCATATGTTTATGGTTCATATGTTTTTTTTCTATTTGTTTAATGATTTTGTGATGTCAGGATGTGTTACTATGGACACTAGATGTATATTTAGGGACCTTGACTTTGGAGGTAGTGCAAGATAATTATTGGGAACTTTAGTTACTTTTCCTCTAGTTTCTATTATTTGTTTTTTATTATTTGATTACTAACTTCTTCTCTTCCTTTAGGTGTAGGTGTTATTGTTTGAGTTAGGCTATGAACTTAGCCTTAATTCTCATCCTATATGATTATGTATGATACGTCTAAACGAATGAATGATAATGCATACTAACCCCCCTTGCCATGATGTATAACCCCATTCCTAATTAATTATGCATGATGTGAATGAATGGAAGTAAGGATAATTGCATGAAAAATCCCACCATTTAGATATATATCCCCTATTCCTGTTTTGCATTTATTATTTATTGCTTTGTCACATATTGCATATCATTTCATGTATTGCATACTTTATTGTTGTGGTTGATGGCTCGTTTAGATGAATATGCCTAGGTGGATAAATGAGAAATCAATTAATAAAGGCAAGGTATAAGAATGAACCATCGATTGCCTGAAGGTCGGATCCCTATATTCTAGGAATTTGGGGGTGCCTAACCTCTTTCTTAAGTCGTTCCCAACTATCAACCTAATCTCTGATCAAGTGAAGATAGATTGGGCCTTTTAAATGACTTAGGCAGACTCAAAATTTGTCCTTGCCTGGATTCTTATCCTGACCAAAGTTGGATGATGACTCCATATTTCACCTAGGGATGGTACCAAAGTATCATCTCGCCTTTGTCCTCTGTTGATCCCAACATTGGAAAAGGGGCTCCTATCTTACGTAAGGCCTTAAGGATCCCCCATTAATCTAAATCATGAGCCATGATTAGGTGTCATTACTAATCTATGACTCTCGTCCTCTCGATCGCCTAATGATCGATAAAAGTTAGGAGTCATAAGTTAGATTCCACTTGTTTGAGTACAAAATTGTGAAATTCGAGGTGCTCACATGGTGATTGTTTAAAACCGTCATTAGTAAAAAGCAAGACATGACAAGTCGAAGATCTCCCTTTACTTGAACTACGTTCCCATACACTTGTAAATAAATTAGGATTTTAAAGGGATTTTTAATTAGTTTTTGTAATTAGTTTTATCTATACCTATAAGTAGATCACTATAATATAGAGAATTCTTTAAAAAGAACCTTAAAGAGAGATCATAGTCTAGTAAAATTCGAATCTTTATAAATTTTTAGTGTAATATTTTTTCCTTCTTTTTTTTTTTTTATGTATAAAGAACCTTAATATTTCTTTAATGCATTTTGTTTTAAACATCCAAGTATAATGGATTGACATGCAACTCAGTAGAAACTTTTAATATGTTATTTTAAAACCATGCCAGTCATAAACATGCTAAAGGAAATTAGATTTGCTCAGATGGAGACAATATACAATAAGAAGGAAATACAAAAAGGTGTGAACATGATATAATTCTAAAGGGATTAGGTAAAAAATTTGAAAAGGATAAGTTATTTGCGATCTTAAACTAAGCATTGGTAACAAATTTTGGTGTTTTGGTATCTTTAGTTAATAAGAATTGCTTTAGCTCATATTTATCTTAAAAGCATGATTGTTTATTGTGTAGATGATTAACATAAGAATGATGCCTACTTTCAATGTTAATATGAACATATTATACGCTTTTACTAAAGTAATGATGTGGCCACAAGTGGAAGGAGCTTTGATATTGGCACTACTAAATATAAGTATCTAGGAGAACAAATAAATATAGAAAACAAGGATTTTGATCAAGAACAAAAAAAAAAAAAAAAGCTTAAGTTTTCAAGAAGTCATGATATATGAATGAAATGTTAAAATAGTTTAGAATATAAACATGATAGAAGAGTTTGTCATAACCTAACCGAGGAGTATGTGGTCATTAAAAACCAAGCATGTGTAAGGCCAACGGAACCTATGCTAAGCCTAAACTCATCTTATCACAAATCATATGACATATATACTAGAGGAGTAATGTCTCTATCTTGATTAATAAATAAAATTTATATACATAACAATATACATCATTAAGAGAGGACTCAATTCAACCATACATCATCATCCATCAAGCATATGCATTATCAATAAAGTATGGAAACTTACTTAACCTACATCAAACATATTTTGTATAATCACACATAAGTGGGGAAGATCTTTTGATCCCTTACTACATCATTATATTGTAATTGGGATATAAAGTAATAATTAATTTTATAATTCAAAGATAAACATATTCATACTTAGGTTACTGTGAGATTAGAAGTTGTAATAAAGCTATCCTTAAAAGCATTACATTAAGCTTAAAATAAACATGAAAATAAGTAAGTAATAGTGAGCGTTTGACATATTATAGTGATATTAGTCAACATCAAAACCTATATAAAGAAAATTAGATAGCTAACATTATGTTAATCATTCTAATAATGGTTGCACATGTCATACAAATATAAATAAATAGAGCAAAAAGATGAGTGTATATTCTATAAGACTATACAAACCTCAATATAAGAAATAGTACTGTAATACCATATGCATTATTTAAATATTTTTCAACCATATATATTTATTATGCTTGCCCAATGGATGAATTTTGTGATGTTATGGTTTAATGCATTTTAAAAATATTTGATAGGTTATAGTTGAGTTAAAGTAGTTTGAAAACAAGAATTCAACATTTGATGAAAAAAGACCTTAGTAATGGATATGATTGTGGTACCTCATCTAATCCACGGGTGATTCTACAAAGAATTGGTCATGGTCCAAGGTGAAAAGAAGCATAAAACCATATTTATGTTAGGTCACCATGACTTTGGCAATCATTCACATTATAGCTTGCCATGCCTATGGTAAGCTAGAAGATTATAAAAAATATTTTGGGATTAATTTCTCAAAACCAAGCCCTGAGTTCTAAACCTTTAATTTCATTTCATTTGAGCTTTCCACACCCTAAATCTTATAAAAACACTAAAATCACTATTTTTCTTTAAATGATATTTACCTAATCTATCATATTCCTTTTTAGACCTAAGCAATTTCTTTAAGGATATAAGAGTTGTTCTTCTATTATTCTAGCAAAAAAGATTTATTTCACATCGTCTTCTTAAATTAAGTAATATTATTAACTTTTATTCTACCATATGATGATTTATTATAAGAAACCTTACATACAATTTAGATTTTACATGGGTTGGGGTTTAAAGCTCTTAAATAGTAATTATAGATTTAGGCTAAATGTTGGTAGATATTTATTATTATTGCTACATTTATATTCCTTTTGACACTCTAAAGTTATTTAGATTATGAGTTTGTTATGGGTAAGTCTATGATGAGAACTAACATACAAGCAAGATTAAAACTTTAAGGAATGATGAGAGCTATCAAAAGGACATGATTAGAGCTTTGAAAGGCAACACAAAGATTTAAAAGAGCATTTTCTCTCTTATGAAAGTCAAATTAGAAAAGCGGAAGTCATTTTCAACTATCTTATTTACACAAGTTGCCTTATTTGTGCTTGTCTTATTTATACTAGTTACGTTATTTGTATTAGTTAAAGAAATATAGGCTTGTACATAATTAAATCTTAGGAATCATAAAAGAACATGTAAGAATAGAGATTTAATGCTTATACAAGTTAATAAGTGTTGGACTAGGTTGGTTACACCTAAGTCTTGGACCTCTTTTGATCTTGACAATAGAGATTGATCAATTCTAATAACCTTATTAAGTGTTGTTTTGTAAATTTTAAGCAGGATTTTCCATTGGAAGTTAGATGGATTTCAAAATCTCCAATAATGCAAAGTTTATCCAAATTTGCAATAAATTTATTGTAAATCACAACCGTGAATCAGTCACAAGGAAGGATAAAGCTAGACCAGAGGAATTCACGGATAACTTCGTTGCCATGACACATTCAAAATTGACAAAGCCTTAGTCACAGAAGAATTCATGGTGTGTGTCATGCCTGAGTCACAACCGCAATTTTCATAGTGACAAATGAAGGAACCAAAACCACAACCATAGCTTGCCAAATGTCCCAGGTGTTCGTTGAAAATCAAAAATCGCAAGGGCAAAAGTTTGTTCTTGATCGCAACTCAAGCAGTTGAAGTTTTCTCTTCGAATAGAGGAATTCGTGGTCTCAGTTGCACCCAAGGCATTGGTATCTTGTGACTGTGACTTTTGAGAGTAGTTAGAACACAACGACTATGTTTTCCTAGATGACCAATGAAAAGTTGACATGTGGACTAGTCGTTGGACACTAACTGTATTTTTTGCTGAAATTTTCTGCTCCACTATGGAAATTAGAAATTCGTGATCACGAAATGGTAGTAGCGACGACGACTTTAGTCTGACAAACATTTAATGCTGAATCTGCCTAGCACATCTTGGAGATTTGTTAATAGTTTTAGTCCAACGTCTCTTTGGTGGATATGAGTTATCAATACTCCACTAAACTAATGTAAATGCAAAAGAATTCATTAATTTGTAACCATACCCTTGCTAATTTACTACTCATTCTTCAATTCTCATTGATGCTTTAGTTATTGTTTGGTGTGAGCAATAAACATCATTGTAAGAGGTTTTAGTGTGAGCCTTGAAAACACTTGTAAGAGGTTTTAGTGCGAGTCTTAAAAACACTTGTAAGAGGTTTTTTGTGTCAGCCTAGAAAACACAAGTTGTAAAAGTTTGGTGTGCGCTTGGAAACACCTATTGAGTTAAGTGAAACACCTAATTGTAGAGAATTGGGGAATGGACGTAGGGTTAATTAACACCCAAACCACTATAACACTTGTGTCAACTTCCTTCTTCTCATACTCATTTTGTTAAACACATTAATCTTCCTTTTAATTTTTAAATTGAGCACTAATTCAACCCATCTTCTTGGTGTCTAAGGTCAACAAGTGGTATTAGAGCCTAATCTCACTAAAAACCTTAATTAGGTGAGTAAAGATCATGGCACAAGAAGGAATCCACTCACACATCAAGCCTTGCTTTGATGGAGCTGACTATACTCATTGAAAGTATATGATGAAGATCTATCTTGATATGGATGTGGTGGATCTTTTGGGGTGTTATGGTTAAAGAATGGAAGCCACTCACCAAAATGGTGGATGAGAGTTTCCTAGAGAAGATTGGATTGAAGCATATAGAAGATCAATTGGCAACAATAAGAGAGCCATGACAATTCTTATAAGCTCTCTCTTAAGAGAAGAGATTGGAAGAGTACAACCTTGCCAAACAGCTCATAGGATATGGAAAGCTTTGGAGAACTATCACGAAGGCACTACCTTGGTGAAATCCAGCCGACTAGAGATGTATGTGATAGAGTGAGAGTTGTTCATGATGAAGGAGGATGAAAACATCACCAATATTACTAATAAATTTCTAGCAATCATCACCAACATGAAGATGTTTAGCAGGATTCTCATAAACCATGAGGTAAACTCCAAAATTTTAAAGTCTTTGCCTCTTGAAAAGTTTGGTGCTAGAGTGTGCAGTATCCAAAAATCCAATCCGAAAATAAGGAAGATGCCAACAGATGTCTTGATAGGCAAACTCTTAACTCATGAGTTAGCCTTAAAGAAAAATGAGGGGCCAAAGAGAAAATTTTGAAAAACACAAGAAGAAAAACTTAGCACTCAAGTCGACTTCTAAGGAGAAGGAAGTGAAGGTTAGTTCAAGTGAAAAAGAAAGTAACAAGGAGGAAGAGGAACTAGCAATGCTCTTTAAAAAGACTAAGGAGCTCATTAGAAGAAGAATGGAGAAAAGAAACTTCAAGAGAGCTACTCCTAATCCTAAAGAGAGATCAATCGAAGTCACTTATTATGAGTTTAGCAAGCAAGACCACATCATATATGATTGTCCCAAGCTAAAGAAAAAGAAGAAAGGGGACAAAGAGAAGAGAAAAAGCTTCAAAGCCACTTGGGATGATAGCTCAAATAAGGATAAAGAGGATGAAGAGATTGCCAACATATACTTCATGGCTCAATAAGACTCTCCTAATGAGATAAGCACTTCATCTCATTATCATTCAGATTATGATAACTTAGATGATGCATATGAAGAGCTTTTAGAAGCTCTTACTATGAGATGTGACAAGTATAAGTCACAAATGAAATCTTGCAAGAAAAAAATGCTCAAAATTAGAAGATGATTACAAATCCCTTAATAATCTTGTAAGTGAATTGAGGGCTTCAAATGTAGAACTCAAAAAAATCATGAAAAATCTTTTCAAATCATCTTCATCATTAGCTTCATTAAGAAAAGAGAATGATTCTCTAAAGGAAGAAGTCATTGAGCTTAGAAGCTTTATCTCTAAATTTTATAAGGGTAAGGAAGCTTTGCATACACTTATAGTATCACAAAGGCCTCCCTTAATTAGGCATGTTCTAGGATTTAATGAAGCCTCAACCCCCATATCTGCACTCACTGCATTTGTTAGAGCAATAACACCTCAAACTTTAAGTATTGATGTCATTGGGAAGATAGGTGCTCCTAGCATTAAGCCACCTATGTGTAACAACAAAGGTAAGGCCCTCCAAGGCTCAAGAGCTAAGGCTCAAAAAGCAAATCATGTTTATATGTATGATAAGAAGCATGCATAAACACTCAAATATAAAAAATTCTCTTCCACTTCTCATCACTCATGCACTTGCATACATTCCAATAACCAAAGTATGAGAAGGCCTTCTACTCATACTAAGATTGTGCATAGGAGAAAGACTCACAAGTCTAAACTCCAATGTCATTATTGCATGACGTATGGACATATTTATTGTTACATTAGGAAGGCTCACCTCAAATTGGAGGACCTTTCAATATCTAACCCCCTAGGACCCAAGTATGCTTGGGTACCAAATAAGAGATGATTTATTTGTGTTATGTAGGGATGTTTGGTAGCCATCAATGAATCAAATAATTGGCATGTGGATAGTGGATGCTCAAAGCATATGACGGACCATAGGACGTTATTCATTACCTTGAATGAAAAAGAAGGTGGTAATGTCAAATTTGGCAATAATGCCAAGGGTATGGTAATTAACATTGAAACCATTAGTAAGAATGGTTGCTCCTTAATTAATGATATTTTGTTAGTTGGTGGATTACAACAAAATTTGTTAAGTGTAAGTCAATTGTGTGACAAATGTAATAAGTCACCATTGACCCTAGAGAATGTCGAGTTACCACATTAGTGGATAAAAGGGTTGTTTTCAAAGGTGAAAGGAAAGACAATACCTACTCAATTGACTTAGACAATTTGGCTACCAATCTTTCAAGTGTCTTATGTCTATTAGTAATGAAGCTTAACTATGACATAGAAGGCTTAAACATGCTAGCATGGAGCTCTTACAATGCTTATCTAAAGAAAAGCTAGTGGAAGGTCTTCCCAAGCTAAGTTTCTCCAAAGACAAGACATGTGGTCCTTGCCAAATGGGGAAGCAACATCAATCTTCCTTTAAAGCTAAAAATGTTGTAAGTATATCTAAACTTCTCCAACTTATTCATATGGACTTGATAGGACCTACAAGGAGTGTTAGTTTAGGTGGAAAATATTATGCACTAGTCCTAGTTTTTTATTATTCTAGGTTCACTTGGGTATCTTTTCTAGCTCATAAGAATGATACATTTGATGCTTTCAAAAGCTTTGCAAAAAGAATTCAAAATGAAAAAGGTTACTTTATTTCTTCTATAAGAAGTGAACATAGAAAAGAATTTCAAAATGAGTCTTTTGAAACTTATTATTTGGAGAATGGGATTTTCCACAAATTTCAATTCCTAGAACACTACAACAAAATGGTGTTGTAGAGAGGAAAAATAGAACACCAGTGGAAAGGTTACTTTATTGAGAATGAGTATTCTTTGCTGAAATTACTTTTATGGTGAAGCCATTAATACTTCATGTTATATTGCAAATAGAGTTTTTAAAAGACTCATTCTCAATAAAACATCTTATGAGTTATAGAATGATAGAAAACCTAATATATCATACTTAAGAGTATTTTGATGCAAGTGTTATATATTGAATCCCAAGGATAATCTTGGAAATTTTGATTCTAAGACCAATGAAGGTATATTCTTAGGTTATTCCACCTCTAGCAAGGCTTATAGACTTTAATAAGAGTTTTATGGTAGTTGAAGAGTCTACGAATGTTGTTTTTGATGAATCTAGTAAACTTGATTTTGGGAAATGTATTTTTGTTGATGATCTTGTAGGTGACTTTGAAAAATTAGAGTTGGAAGACACTACAAGAAAAGAGGATAAAGATAAAAAGGAATGTGAATCATCAAGAATAGATGAGAAACCACAACATTAATAAGAAGTTGAGCCAAGTTAAGATCTACCCAAGGATTGAAGATTCTCCAAGGATCACCCCAAAGATTTGATTATTGGTGATACTTCTAACGGTGTAAGTACTAGATCTCAGCTTAATCTTTTAGATGATAATCTTGCTTTTGTTTCTCAACTTAAGCCAAAATCCATTGATGAGGCTTTTAATGATGAAAGTTGGGTGAGTGTTATTCAAGAGGAACTCAACTAATTTGGGAGAAATAAGGTATGGAAACTTGCCCCTGGGCCTAAAAAACACCCAATTGTAGGTTGCAAATGGGTGTTTAGGAACAAGTTAAATGAACAAGGTTTTATTACTAGGAATAAAGCTAGATTGGTTGCTAAGGGTTACAACCAAGAGGAAGACATATTATGATGAAACATTTGCTCTCGTAGCAAGATTAGAGGCCATTAGGATTCTTTTAGCCTTTCCATGCCATATGAATTTTAAACTCTTTCAAATGAATGTAAAAAGTGTATTTTTAAATGGAGTAATTGAGGAGAAAGTTTATATTGAGCAACCTCTTGGTTTTGAGTCTCATAATTTTCCTAACATGTTTTTAAATTGAATAGAGCTTTGTATGGATTGAAATAAGCTCTAAGAGCTTGGCACAAAAGGCTTAGTTCATTTCTTTTAAAATTTGATTTTAAAAAAGGAAAGGTGGACACTACATTGGTTGTTAAAAGGCAGAAAAATGATACACTTATTGTACAAATTTATGTTGATGATATCATTTTTGGTGTTACTAATGAATCTCTTTCTAAGGATTTTGCTAAGTGTATGATTAGGAAATTCGAAATGAGATGATGGGAGAGCTTAAGTTCTTTCTTGGTCTACAAATCAAGCAAACCAAAGAAGGGATCTTTATTAACTAAGCCAAATACACAAAGGAGATACTTAAGAAGTTTGGCATGGATAGTTGCAAAGTAGCAAAAACCCCTTTGAGTGGTACCATCAAGTTGGACAAAGATAAATTGGGTAAGACGGTAGATGAAAACAAATATCGAGGTATGATCAGATCTCTACTTTATCTAACTGCTTCTAGGCCTGATATTATGTTTAGTGTATGCATGTGTGGGAGGTTCCAATCCTCTCCTAAAGAATTACATTTAAATGCTAAAGGATTTTCAAATATTTCTATGGCACATTAAACTTAGGTTTATGGTATCCTAGGGACTCATGTTTTAGTCTCATAGGTTATTCAGATGCAAATTATGCAAGTAGTCTTTTAGAAAGAAAGAGCACTTCTGGAATTTGCCAATTTATAGGAGAATGTCTAGTATCTTAGTTTAGCAAAAAATAAGTTTTGATTGCCTTATCCACCGCGGAAGCTGAGTATGTAGCTGTGGGTTGTTGTTGCACCCAAGTCCTCTAGATGAAACAACAATTAAAGGATTTTGGCAAAGTGATTGATCACATTCCCATTAAATGTGATAACACTAGTGCTATCAATCTCTATAAGAATCCCATCCAACACCCTAAGAGTAAACACATAGACATTATACACCATTTTCTTAGAGATCATGTCTAAAAGGGTGATGTTTAGTTAGAATTTATTAGCACAAATCATCAACTTTCAGATATTTTCACTAATCCTCTCAATGAAGAAAGATTGAACTTCATTAAGAGAGAATTGTGAATGTTTAATGGAAGCTCCCTAAAGTGAAAATTTTGATCTTATGTGTTGATTATTTTTGATACTTGATCTTTTAAGATATCTTAATTTTAATTACAATTGTGTTTTTCTGTGACATATTGTAATAAATTAAGCATCAACAAGTTGATCACAACTTTGAATTTTACAAAAACTTAATTCATCTTTTTATCCTTGATGCCTTGTAATTCGCGGTCACCATCTATTGTTCATGATCGCGAATTAACAGTCCATGTCAACCAGTTGACAATTGTCAATTGGCGGTCGTGACAATCACTCTCCACTACGAATTTGGTTAAGATTTCAAATTTTTTACCATTAGAAGCCAGTAATCTCGAGGAATTTTTATTCGTTAGTCACATTTTTCGGAAGCATACGCAAATTTGAGTAACTACTAAACCATTAAGTGATTAGACTACCAACCATTTCTATCTCTTCATAAATCCATTTCTAGCCATTTCTAGCTATTTACAAAGTCTTCAAATGGCTATAAATACCCCCTAAAATAGTAACCATCCTCACTTCATCTAATCCTTATCGTTTCTCTCTTCTAAATTCTCAAATCTTCTTCAATGGCTCCCAAGAAAATTTCCAGAGTAAAAAAAGGCAAGGTCATTGCTTAACCCTCTGCTCCTCCAACACTTCATCTCATTAAGGGCATTACCAATGAGGAAAAGGAACGCTTCAAAGCAAATTCCTCTAAAATTATCCTTCCCAACAAAATCCCTTCAACTTTCCTGATAGAGATGTTTAGGCTTAACGAAGAAATTTGTGCGCTCCTATCAAACTTGGGCTGGATCGAGTTTCTCTTTTGGATGAACCCAGATATGAAGAAATGGTTAGAGAGTTCATCTGCATGGTACAACTCAGTTGCAAAGCAGAATCGAAAGTGGATCAATACAGGTTAGTTTTTCGGGCATTTGGTGTTCCCCACTTTATTAATCTTTAAGTCGGAGAAAATATCCCTTTCATTATCTCTGCCCTTGATGTCATATATTCTGAATTTTGGTCTAAAATTTCTATTGAAACCAAACACGACCCAAAAACCTTATTAGCCAAATAGATAAAAATCCTACCTTTTTAGATACTCCATCGTATCATCACCTTTTTCGTCAATGCTAGAGGTGTTGGGAATGAGAAAGTATTGCAAAAAGATTTGGCCTTCATATTTTGCCTTGTCAAGCACAAACCCATTCAAACAAGTCAATATCTTGTGGATCAATTGATCCACATGAGCACCAAGCCGAAAAGCCAATTTCTTTTTCCATATCATGTCACAGCCATCTATCATTTTGTAAGGGCTCTTAATAAGGAAAATGAAAAGTTCTTCACTAAGAAACTCCTTCCATCCCAAAATTTTCTTGATCTTACCTACCTAATCAACTCTAAAGCCATTCACCCAAATACATATGCCTATATCTTGGGTGCATTTGGGGCTAAAAAGATGGAATCCTCCCAAGCCACCAAATGGAAGAGGCTCATTATTGAAGAAGGAGCCCTACCAATCCCTTCTCAACCTAAGCCTACAACAAAACTATCTCTTGCCACCATCAATAACAAATTAGACAAGATGATGAAGATGATGAAGAAGAGATTCCTTTTTCTCTCACATCTTCATAGTGACATTGTGGACTTGCAAAAAAAAAGTTAGGAGTTAATTTTTGCCATCTTTCAAACTTTACTGAGTTTGTGGATACTCAAGCAGAAGAAGAAGGCCATGTTGGAGTTAAGGATGGAGATGAAGCAGAAAGTAGAGATAATGAAGAAGAAGAAATTTCTGGAGATGATGATGATTCTTCTGCTTTCTAGTATAGGATGTCCTTGTATTTTTTTTGTTTTTTGTTTTTTGAATGAAAAAATTCTGATCCGATAACTTGTTATGAATATTTATAAAAAGTGCTTGTTCTTTTATTCTTTGACATTTTCTGTCTTATTATGAATGCTTTATTTCACTTTGTTATGCTTTTGCTCACTATGAATACTTGTCTATTTATTTTTTATGCAATTGCTATTTTCCTTTTACCCTCTTTTTGATCTTGCCAAAAGGGGAGAGATAGAATCAAGAAAGAATCAAAGGGGGAGAGAAAATAATTGCATAAGTTGAGGGGGAGCATCATACTTAGAATTTTTTTTGAATTTTTACTTTGATTGTTTGGAAGTCATACTTAGAAAATTTCACTAAAGATTCTAAGTGTATATTGAACAATTTACCATTCCAACTTCACAACTTCAAATTCATGCATTTACTTCCTTAGGATCAATCTAATTTGTCAAAATCAAAAAGGAGGGAGATTGTTGGACTAGGTTGGTTAAACCTAAGTCTTGGACCTCGTTTGATCTTGACAATAGAGATTGATCAATTCTAATACCATAATTAAGTGTTGTTTTATAGATTTTAAGCTGGATTTTCCATTAGAAGTTGGATGGATTTCAAAATCTCCAATAATGCAAAGTTCATTCAAATTCGCGGTGAGTGTATTGTAAATCGCGATTGTGAATCAGTCATAATGAAGGATGAAGCTAAGCTAGAGGAATTCGTGGACAACTTCACTGCTGGGACACATCTAAAGTTGGGGAATCCTGAATCACAAAAGAATTCACGGTGTGTGTCACGCCTGAGTTGCGATCGTGACTTTTATAATGACAAAGGAGGGAACCAAAGCCATAATCACAGCTTGCCAAGTGTCCCAAGTGTCCATTGAAGATCAAAAATCATGAGGGCAAAAGCTTGGTCGCCACTGCAACTCAAACAGTTGGTGTTTGATCTTGAAACAGAGGAATTCGTGGTCTCAATAGCGCCTAAGGCATTGGTATCTCGCGATTGCAACTTTTAAGAGTGGTTAGAATACAACGACTATATTTTCCTAGATGACCAATGAAAAGCTTATACGTGGACTAACCATTAGACATAAATAATGTTTTTCGTTGAAATTTTCTACTCCACTATGGAAATTGGAAATTTGAGACTGCAAAAAGGTAGTAGCGACCGCGACTTTAGTCTGACAAGCATTTAATGCTGAATCTGCCTAGCACATCTCGGAGATTTGTTGATAGTTTTAGTTTAATGTCTCTTTGGTGGATATGAGCTATAGATACTCCACCAAACATATGTAAATGCAACATAATTCATTAATTTATAGCCATACTCTTGCTAAATTGCTACTTATTCTTTCAATTCTCTTTTATGCTTTAGTGATTGTTTGGTATGAGCAATAAACACCATTGTAAGAGGTTTTAGTGTGAACCTTGAAAACACTTGTGAGAGCTTTTAGTGCGAGTCTTGAAAACACTTGTAAGAGGTTTTAGTGTGAGCCTCGAAAACACTTGTGAGAGGTTTTAGTGTGAGTCTTGAAAACAATTGTAAGAGGTTTTTTGTGTGAGCCTAGAAAACACAAGTTGTAAAAGTTTGGTGTGAGCTTGGAAACATCTATTAAGTTGAGTGAAACACCCAATTGTAGAGAATTGGAGAGTGGACATAGGGTTAGTTAACACTCGAACCACTATAAACACTTGTGTCAACTTCCTTCTTCTTCTACTCATTTTGCTAAGCACATTAATCCTTCTTTTAATTTTTAAATTGAGAACCAATTTAACCCCCCCCCCCCCCTTCTTAGTGTCCAAGGCCAACAATAAGCTATTTAAAGAGTAAAGATTGAGCTTAGAGATTATAAGAAGAAAAATGGCCTTCTAGTTGACAAGTTTATGACAAATTAGTGCACTAACTTTAGCCCATGGAAAATTAGGCTTGCTTTACTTATGTTGGCTAAATTTCCCTTTGTCTAAAAAAGAAGAATTTGTTTTTATTCCTTATTTGGGTTGTTGTTAAATTTCCTTTTTAGTTTAGTAGTTTATTTCCTATCATGTTGTTACCTTTTCCTTTTTGAAATCTATTTTGAAAGTTGTTTAAGTCTTAATTTCCTATTCAAATTAGGACTCTATGTACTATGTATAGGTTGTTAAGTCCTCTTAGCTGAATACTACACATCTAAAGAACACTGACATTATTTTCTCTTTAATTTTGAGGAATTCTATCTTAGCTCATGTAAGTACTCTAGATTAAGTAGATCGCTTATGGCATTCTAGAACTTGACTTATTACTCACATTACCCTTTCTTAATTATGGTGTTTGTATCTTTCTTTAATACCATTGGTTCTTATACCGTCAATAGACATTTGGTTAAAGTTCTTATGAAGTCTATTTTAACATATCTTGAGACATTTGTGTTTATATTTGCATTAGTCATGTTGGGTCTTGCAATCATATTTGTAAGGTTCACATTGGTTTTAGTATCACAGTGAAATCTAAATTAGGTTTGCTATCTTTAATTTGCTTTTTTTTTTTAGCTTTATTATTATTGAAAAAAATTAATTGTCTTCTTAAAGCACCAATTTCCATATCATTATTCTTTTGCATACAATTTTATTTTCTTGGGCTACCTATCATTATTATAATCAATTTCAATCTAACATAAGAAAAAGAAAAGAAGAGAAAAAAGAATTAAAAAGAAAATATTGGAATTGCGCTGAGAATTGTGAATTGCATAAGGACTTTTAAAGCTTTTTATTTTGTTACTACTTATTTGAATCCTTGTTCTAGCATCATCCATAAATTTTTTGTGTTTATGTTTCTTTATGTTCATCATATATCAAATCATCAACCACCCTCTTAATAACTTGTGAATTGCTTTTATTATATCTAAAGCTTTCTATATTTTACTTCCTTCTAGTATATTGTTCTAAAAGTCTTATATTGCTAATATAAGTTTTCCTTTTGTTTCTATTCTTTTTAACTTGAGATTTGAGAGTTGCCTTATAAATATTTAAAGGCTTTCTATTTTTTTTTATTTTCTTTTTATCTTTTAGACACCAACAATAGCTTATTTATGAGTTTGTAGGCTTTTTATTTCTTATTTTGTCCAATTTAATCCCTTCTTCCTTTTCTTGAATGATTTATTGATTATTTTGATTGTTACAAGCTAACTTTTTTTATTTTGTTTATTTAGTCCAATAAAGAATTATATATAAGAGTTAAGAAAAATGAAATGCAATAGGTGTGACCAATATTTAGAGAAATGCCATGGTTTTTGATATGCACAGATGCGTGTTGAATGTTATAGTATTAAGAGTAAACACATGAGGGAGTGTTTATAAGGTTATTTTGTACTAATATTCTTTGTAGGTTTCAAATATGACTACCAACAAGGATAAAGGTGTATTGAAGGAGAGGAGAGATAATCCATTATTCATTATCAAAGTAATGCAAAATAATTTGAACACATAAATGTGATGTTTGAAGAAATTCAAGATAGGTTGGATAAAAAAAAATGTTATCATAGCTATCATAAATGTGATGTTTGGAGAAATTCAAGATAGGTTGGACAAACAAAATGATATCATAGCTAGTCTTCAAAGAAACCAAAATAAAAGCTTATAATTCAATAAGGAATGAAGGATAACATTTGTGGGAGATGAAAAAGTGATGATGGATAATGCTATAAAGGAAGTGATCAAACCAACATTGCCAATCTTAGATAACATATACAAGCTAAAGATGGAGGAAGAATGAGAAGGCTATAAGATCATATGGATCACAATTTAAGGATTATAAAGATGAAGATCCTTTATTTTTAGGGCAATGTCAATCATAACAGTTACTTAGAATGAGAGAGAAAAATGGTGTTAGTCTTTGATTGCCATAACTATTTTAAGAAGAAAAAGGTAAAACTTGCTACTGTTAAATTTATTGATTATGCTTTAATTTATTTGGATCAATAGATGATAAGTAGGAGAAGGAATAGAGAAAGACCAATTACTTCGTGGAAGAATATGAAAACCATCATGAGAAAAAGACTTATTCCTAACAGTTTTTATAAAGAACTTTGCCAAAGATTGCAAGGACTAACCTAAGGATCCAAAAGTGTAGAGGACTACACCAATAAGATGGAGGATCGTGAAGCAGCCATGGCTAGATTCTTATAAGACCTTAATAGAGATATTGTTAACATAGTGGAGTTATAACATTATGTAGAACTTAAAGACATGGTACACATGGCCGTCAAGGGACAAAGGTAATGCAAAAGGAAGGGTTTTATAAGGTTTTGTCAATAATTTGGTTCTTTTTTAACATGGAGGCTGAATATGGAGAAATAGGAACAATAGCCAATTTCTGAGCCTAAAATCAAAGCATTAAAAGGCCAAAACAAAAGAGATAAATAAAGCCAAGGAACAGATAATTCCTAAACTAGAATTTATGATATTAAATGTTTTAAAATGGGCCACATAGCTTCTCAATATCCTAAAAAGCATGCAATGATCCAAAAAGATGATAGAGAGATAGAAAGTGAAGCAAGTGATGATGATTCAATGTACCATTAAAGGATGCAAATGGTTTAGAGTACCCTATTAATGGAAAACTCATGGTTATAAAGAAAGCATTAAATGTCCAAGTAAAGAAGGATGATGAAGCCTAAAGGAACAACATCTTCTATACTAGATGCCACATGAAAGACCAGGTATGTAGTAACATTACTGATAGTGGTAGTTATATTAATGTTGTTGGTACTCTTTTGGTTAAAAAATTGAGTTTACCTATCATGATGCATTCAAGGCCTTAAAGCTTTAATGGTTGAATGATTATGGAGAGAGAAAGGTAAAAAAACAAGTTTTTATTTATTTGTCTATTAGTAAATATAAGGACGATTTATGATCTAGTGTCTATGCATACTCGTCGTATACTTTTGAAGCATCAATGACAATATGATAGGAGGGCTAATCATGATGGATATAAAAAAAAGATATGTTTTTTTTATGGAAGGAAAACCTACCATTCTTATACTATTAACTCCTAAAAAAGTGTATGAAGATCAAATGAGGGTTAAAAAAAAGAGTGATGAAAGAAAATAAAGTAAGAAGGAAATAAAAAGAAGTAAGAGAAAGAATACAAAGGAAAGGAAAAATATAAATAAATAAAGTAAAAAAAAGAGCAGAGTTAAGAGTGCTTTATCTTCTAAATAATCTATGATTATACCTTTGCATAAATAGACTTATTTTAGTACTAACATGCTTAGATTTTCTTCATTTAATGTTTGTGTCTACTTTTTATAGGTTGATGAATTATTATTTAGATGGATGGAATTTCTTTATAAGAAATTAAACAAACATGTTCAACTTATGCTTAAATCTAGTGGAGAGTTTTGGATACAAATAAGGTGTCCAATGAAAAGGTATTTTAATTTACCTATGAGAGGATCCTTTTTTAATGGTTGTGAGGATCAATGTACAAAGTGGAATTACATGGTAAATGTGGTGTTAGAGTTATTTTTGTTATTTTTTTTTTATCTTTCTCTTTATTCTAATAGAGGTGACGATTTAAGAATAAATCATTTTAAGGGAAGGGGAAATGATGGAAACTAGCATAAAGCATTAAGGAATGATAAGAGCTATTAAAAAGACTCATTAAAGCATTAAAAGGCATCGCTGAAGCTTTAAAAGAATCTTTGTTTATTCATGAAAGTCAAATTAGAGAAGCTAAAGTCATGAATAAGCAAGCTACTTTATTTGCACAATGTGCCTTATTTATACAAGCTACCTTATTTGCATTTTTCACATCATTACAAGCTACTTTATTTAAATCTTTCACATCATTAAAGTTTGGAAATTATAAAGGCAAATGCAAGGACAAAGAGTTAAAGCTTAAACAAGCTTATAGACTGCCTAAAGATGAAGATTAGGCTTAGAGATTGCATGGAGAAAAAAGGCCTTTTAATTGAGAACTTTAAAAATAATTAGAGCATTAACTTAAACCTATGTGAATCACTTGTATTGGCCAAATTTCACTTTATCTATAAGAGAATAATTTATTTTTGTTTTCTACTTAATAATTTTTCTTTTTAGTTTAACATTTTGATTCCCAATTACCTTAAAACTAGTTTTCCTATTATAATGTGCCAGTTTCCTTTTCCTTTTTAAAATATGCTTAAGAAGTTGTTTAGATCTTAATTTCCTATTCAAATTAGGACTTAATGTATGATGAATGGGTTGTTAAGTCCTATTGGTCGAATATTGCATATTTGAATAACATAGACATTGTTTTCTTTCTAATTATAAGAAATTCTATCTTAGTTCTTTTAAGGACTTAGAAACTTATCAAGTATATTACTTATGGCATTTTAAAACTTAACTTATCACTCACCTTCTACCCTTTATTAAAAGTGGCATTTACCTCCCCTTTTGATACCTTTAATTCTCATCTCATCAATAGATATTAGGCTAAGGTTTTTATTAAGCTTGTTTTAGCATATCATAGTTTTCCTATGTTTATTTTAACATTATTCATATTGGGCCTTATAATCATATTTGTAAGGTTCACATCAGTCTATCAGTCCAAGAATCATAAGGCACCTAGAGTTTAGTTGGTTTTTTAAGAATTTTATGAAAATTTCTTATTTGTATGTTAATGATAATCATAATAATATGTTTTTAGAACAATAAGAGTAAGGAGAACACCAAAAGTGCTAACTTATTGGTTCAAGTCTCCTTTTGCTTGGGTGCATAACAAGTTATAAATAAATATTAAATTACAGTGGTATTCCACCATTTATTTTCATTATTTCTTTGTACACATGCATCATATCAAAGTGAAATTAAATGAATTAAAGATAAATTGTATGAAAAAAGGGTTCATTTTCATTATTAGATAAATTAATTAAGTTATATATGCATCACGAGTTATGATGTGTGTGTGTACATATGGCATGATAAATATGTTTATAAACTCTTTAAGGACAATTAGTTCTTATAGGCATGGTAGGGAAAATAAAAAAGGTTGTCCTCATATTCATTCAAAAGCCTTGGATGCCTTAAGTAAGGAATGATTTATGTAATTATATAAGTTGTATGATGTTAGATTTTATAAGTTTAGGCTTGATAAGGTCTTAGGTGGCTTTAAGCTTAGTCATAACAAAATTAGTATTAAACTCAAAGTGAAAAAGATTATAAGAAATACATGAATTTATGAGGTTAAAACTTTAATGTGCAATTAAGTATTTTTCCCCTATCTTGATTATTTTCACTTTGGCTTTATAGTTACACTTATTATTTACTTGTTATGTGCTTTTAATATAGTCATTTACGCAGGTTTTCTTATTACATCTCTCTTTGTTGGCCGATGAGTTATTGCTTTTATATAAGTTAAGTGCAAGAAGACAATCAAGTAGGTTCCATGTAGAAATTCTTAATGGAGATTGAGTGGAACCAAGTTGGAATCTAACCCAGAGCCTATGCTCTGGAAGAGCATTAATTTCTTATAGGGCACCTCACTACCATCATTATTAAGATGCAATTAGTAATGCAAATTATGGCATATAAATTAAACCACCTCAGTTCCACCTTATAGTTGATAAAATAAAAGAGCAATTATAGATGATGATAAAGAATTAAGACTATAAAAGTATTTATGCTTGAAGCATCTAAAACTTAAGAAAGGGAGTGATACTATTTAGTACAACAAAATAATCAAAATTTTATCTATGGAGTTAAAGGTTGATGACAAAAGAGCAACTCAAATGGCAGGCTTCACCTTTGCCAACTAGCAATAGATTGAGTGGTTTAAGAATAATATTATAGACAGGTTGAGGCCATAACATGAGATGAGTTTTTAAGATGCTTTTACCTTCTAGGTCTTTCGATAAAAATCATGAGAGAAGAAAAATATAAAGTTGGAAATACTATTATAGGAAGATGACTAAAGAACTTATGACTTTATAGAGAAGTTTGACCATTTGATTCTCTTAATAGGTGATACTTATACAGATGATATATATATATATATATATATATATATATATATATATATAAAGAGAGAGAGAGAGAGAGAGAGAGAGAGAGAAGTGTTGACGATACGTCTAAAGGCTTAAACTGAAGTATTAATCCCATAACATTGCCATAGAGACATTTTTTGTCACCCATATTTGATGTAGTTATGTATATGAAGATTGGGTGTGATACTATTTAGTACATGAAAATAATCAAAATTTTATCTAAGGAGTTAAAGGTTGATGACAAAAGAGCCACTCAAATGACAGGCTTCATCTTAGCCAACTAGTGAACCATTGAGTGGTTTGAGAATAATATTATAGAAGGTTAAGGCCATGACATGAGAGGAGTTTTTAAGATGCTTTTACCTTTTGGGTCTTTCCTTAAAAATTTAAGAGAAAAAAAAAATATAGAGTTGGAAAGACTATTATAGGAAGATGACTAAAGAACTTATGACCTTATAAAGAAGTTTGACCATTTGAGTCTCGTAATAGGTGATACTTATATATATATATATATATATATATATACACACACCTACATTTTGAAATCACTCCGCAAGCCATAAAGAAAAGAAATTTTAAGAAATGTTTACCTAAGTTAGACATCACTCCTAGAGCCTTAATTAATGGATTGGGCATAGTGAGTGAGATAAAGACCCTTTATTATAAGAAGCAAATTAATAAATTAAACTTTATACTATCGTATATTTCTTATTATTTGAGACAAAAATGTTTTGACCACATATAGCTTATATTCAAGATTAGAAAGCTAAGGACTATGCATGTATGTCTCGAGGTGATATGTCATGTCGATTGTGATATGCTTATTGATACTCAGGTTACATCTCACCAATATTTCAAGTCTATAAGAGTTTGGAGCATTAAAAGAAGAATTATAATTATATGTTTATATTGTTGATACTCTTGATTGAATTTGAATTATGAATTGTATTATGCCATAGATTGTATTAGAAGTCTAGTTCTATATAATTTCTAGTAGGATTGATATATTCACATAGATGTTTTCATTGAGGCTCCTAGTAAGATAAGTAAAGGATAATGTATGTTGATGGCTTATAACCCTTATGACTTATTTTCAATGTCTTGCCCACTTAAGTTGATTGTGTATATATATGTGTGTGTGTGTGTGTGTGTGTGTACATATGGCATGATAAATATGTTTATAAACTCCTTAAGGACGACAATTAGTTCTTATAGGCATGGTTGGGAAATTAAAAAAGGTTGCCCTCATATTCATTTAAAAGCCTTAAATGCCTTAAGTAAGGAATGATTTATGCGATTATATAAGTCGTATGATGTTAGATTTTATAAATTTCAAATTCCAGGTCATAACAAAATTAGTATTAAACCCAAAGTGAAAAAGATTCTAAGAAATAGATGAATTTGTGAGGTTAGAACTATAATATGCAGTTAAGTATTTGTCCCCAATCTTGATTATTTTCACTTTGACTTTATAGTTACATTTATTATTTACTTGCTATGTGCTTATAATATAGTCTTATACGTAAGTTTTCTTGTTACATCTCTTTTTGTTGGTCGATGAGTTATTGCTTTTATAGAAGTCGAGTGCAAGAAGACAATCAAATGTCATCCTTTCTACAATAGTTTACTCTTAGTGTGGCATAACCTATAACATACTATGTCTTAGTTATGCTATAATCTAGCTAGTAATTTATGAGCATTTTTTATTGAGGGCAAGTAGGTAAAGGTTCAAATAGAAAAGGTAAACGTAGGGCATCTTCATCTTTATAAGAATCAATGTAGTAAAAGAGAGGTTAGGCCAACATTTTCTCTATGACTTAATATGATGTTTAAACCTTCAATAAAGTGGCGGGAGGAACACTTTTTGTTTATGCTATTAATACATGTATGTTGTTAGACCCTACTTACAACTATTCCTTTTTTCCCCTTATATGGTTTTAAAGTTTTGTTCATAGTCTAGGTTATTAGAAATTCCTTTACTAGTGAATACTTTTTAACATATGTAGTATAAATTATTTATCTATCTTACCCCAAATTTATGGAAGGTAATGTCTACCATATGATGGACTGTGACATGATCTTTAGTATGGATTAGTTAGCTAGCCACTATGCAACCTTAATTATCATTCAAAAGTTATAAATTTAAAAAAAGAACAAAAGAGGAAAAGTTTAGCTACCTAGGTGATAGTGTAGTGTCATATAACATAATATTTTTCATCAATGCTCACAAGATGTTAAGTCCAGGATTCGGGGCTAATTAGCCTTTGTTAGTAATGTACAAGTTGAGAATGTTAGACTTTAACAAATACTAATTATGAATGAGATCTTAGTATTTTTTTTAAGGAGTTACTACGATTACCTCTAAAGCATAAGATTGAGTTCTACATTGACATAGTAGTAAGAGTTAAGCCTGCATCTATACCACTTTATGGGATGGTGCCAACAAAGCTTAAAGAATTAAAAGCTTAGTTGGAAGACTAGTGGATAGAGGTTTCATTATGCCTAGTATTTCACCCTAGGGTATGTTGTTCTTTGTAGAAAGAAGAAAAACAAATTTATGAGGTCATGTATTAGTTATAGATAATTAAATAAGCTCACTTTCTATATAAAAATAAAAAATCCACTTTACCATAGATTAATATATGTTTTTATCAATTACAAGGAGTTAAGTGTTTCTCTAAGACTAAGTTAAGATCAGGATATCACTAGTTAAGTATCAGAAAAAATGACATCTAAAAGATAATTTTTAGGATTTAATTTGACTACTTAGAGTTCCTTTGATGTCATTTGACTCACTATTGCTTTAAAGGCCTTTATGGATTTGATAACTAAAGTGTTTTGACCTTTTATAGATCACTTTATGATTGCCTTCTTCAACAACATTTTAGTGCATTCTCAAAGTCCTAAAGAGCATGCTCAATATCTGAGGATGGTACTACATACCATAAAAAACCATTGTTTAGATTCTAAGTTTTCTAAATATGAGTTTTGGTCACATAGTGCGACTTTCCTTAATCATGTGATATTAAGTGAAATGTGTTGACACTAAGGTTGATAAGATAATGCATTGGTCTTTTATGGTTGAAAGATTTTTAATGATAGTGAAACTAATGAGAAGATATTTATTTAAGTTAGAACTTGTTTTAAACATTTTATAGAGCTTATACTAGGTTTAAGCATGAAAGGTAAGAGGAGCCATTTCTTAAAAGTCTTGGTGTTAAGGCTTAAGAAATAAGGCAAATCAAGCATTAAAAGAAAGAGCAAGAAAGTCTAGGTGTCAAACTTAAAGAATAAAAGTAGAAAAACATTAAATTCCTATTCATTTGTATGATTGCCTATTCAAAATTTTGTTCAGGCCTTAAAATTTGCAAACAATAATTTAGATGAATACTTTAATTGAAATAAGATTTTGAAAAATGAAATTGAGATTTCTAAAAAGAAGATTGAAGATTTGAGCAAAGAAAAGGAAGATTCATTTAAAAAATGTATTGATGATGAATCAAAGGTAAATGAATTTTTTAAAAAATAAAATTTGATGTCTTTCTAAAATAAAATATGATCTTTCAAAAAATTGAATTTTTGAAAAAGGAAAATTGAGTTATTTTAAAAAAAAATAAAAATTTTGATTTGGTTTCAAAAGAAAAAAGAAATTTTTGAAAAGAAAGTTGAAATTTTGACTAAGGAAAAGGAGAAACTAATTTATGAAAATAAAAATTTTAAGATTGCTTTTAAGTAGGGGTAGGTAGGGTTTGGTCCAATTTGGGGATTTGGAAATATCTAGAATCAAATCAAAATTTTGGAGATTTTAAAATAGAGAATAGGTTCCGTCCTAAATTTTCGGTTCATTTTGATTTGGTTCCTTACAAATTTAGGATGGTTCTATTCAGGTTTTCGGGTCTTTCGAGACAGCTAGGTTTTGTTTCATACTGGTTCAAGTATTAACGTATTTCAACTTATTAAAAATTAAATTTTATATTTTTTTAATCTTTATGAACTAAAATAAAATAGAATTCATATTTTTCACTTTAAATCATTCAATGAATAAAATAAATAAGTGATAATTTAATAAATTATAACTAATAACTTACACATTAAATGTTAAATTAAATTTTTTAAATGTTATTACTAATTTATAATTAATAATTAATAAATAGTCTAATTATTAATAATATATACTAATTGAGTGATTTAACTAGTAAAACTATATATATATATATATATATATATGGTTCGGTTTGATTTTTTTGGTGCAGGATAGATACATTACGATTCGGTTCGAGTAATATAAAATCTCTGATACCGTTTCATTTAAAAAATTGGTATGGTTTGGTTTCGTATTTTACTATTTACATCAGAGATTTTCAGTTTTGGTTCAATTCAATTCTGTTATCCAGTCCAATTTGAGAATCTCTGAGTCCCGCGCTCACCCTTAGTTTTTAGTAAAATAAGTGTTTGAAAATTTAATTTTTATATGTAAAAATAAGATTCTAGTGTGAAACATGGTATAAGTTATAATGTCTCTTCTATTTTATTCAGAACTATTTTTATGAAAGCACCTCACTCTATAACACTTAGTCCTAGGACACATGCAAATAGGTCTTCATATTCACATCAACAATCTAAGTCAAAGGTACACCATGCTTTCATTTATAGTCCTAGAGACTTATAAGACAAAATACATGCTCTCAGACTATTGTATCTTTATGTGTGCACTTTCAGAGGATAAATAAAAGTGTTATACTTCTATTTATAAGTCATATACTTATAAGAGATCATCTTATGATCATTGTCTTTTAAACCCAAAAGAGCATTCGTAGATGAATACTATTATTATATAAGATTTGGCCATAAAAACATTTAAATGATGAACATTTGACCTTTGTTACTAACCCTCATGGATATAAAAAGTAATTAGTGCCAAAATCTATTAATTTGATTTGTGGATTGTAGAGTCATTCGCTAAAGAGCTTAACATGGAGAATTATAATGAGTGAATAAAGATTGATGAAAAATAATCGATAAACACTCAAATTGAGAAATCTTAGAATTAAGCCAATCATTTGGATATCAAATTCTAAAATTGGCGTTAAGTATTTTTGTAATGTATCCCAACTTTATGCTTTTTAAAATTAGTATGTATCCAATGTAAAGGGAGAGTTACTTATACTTGTCATTATTTGATATATTATTTTTTGAATATGGAATTTGCTTGTTTGGGAATTATTTTTAAATCATTTCTAGAATAATTACATTTTAGCTTTAAAAAACTATTTGTTTTCTTAACAATTGATATCTTATTTTCAATTAGGTATTTCATTTTACTTAACCCTAAAGTTTTGATTAAATGTGTTTAATTGTTTTAAATCCAAATCTTATTCTTGAGAAATGTGGTAAGGGTTAGTTAGACTAGATTTGGAATCGTACATTGGAGGCTAAAAGAATATAAGTCATACATTGGCATAATCTTAAAGTTGAAACAGTTGTCACCTATTGAAATTAGGACTATTTGCGGTAATTGTTAGGGCTCTATTATCAAGAAATATTCAACTCTTCATTGCTCCTTCAAAGATCAAGTTCAAAAGTTAGATACACCTTAAAAAAGATGTTAAGCACTCCGAATTGGCCAACCTTTTTGTAATCATTATTTTTATTAATTGTTTCCTAATAAGCTAAATAACAATAAATAAATATGTATGCATGCAATAGACATAACATACCAAAAAATAAAAAAATATTATATAGGCCAACTAAAAAAAGAACATATGAATACATTCTAAAGGAACATAAATAATCATATGGTTTAGAGGATTGGGATATGTTTATAACAAATAAGGAAAACCTAAACAAAGAAAATAAAATCAAACATATCCAACAAAACAAAGGTTACACACACAATAATGAAAACGACATGTTGTAACACCTTGAACTTAGGGTCCTGTTTATCGCATCTAATCTTTCTCTAGCTCGCATAATGGAATCTACTAAAATGAAACCCTATCATGTTCTATCCTCAAATCTCTTGTATAAACTAGTGAGTGAAAATATTGAGTACTAGTAAATTGTATAATAACAAAAATCAATTTTGAAATTCCTTCAAAGTAACATACTTATCAATATCTTCTGAAAATCTCTTAGTGATCATAAAATAATTGTCTCGCTGGATAAATAATAATTTATAAAACTTTATTATTTCTTATGCTCATAATTTTTATGTATCCAAAACAAAATAATCAAAATCCTCAATAAGCTGCAAAATCAATAAAATATATTGATAAAATCATGTACATACTCAACTATGTAATCTATCGATCCTAGCAAGCAAAGGGCGCAAAGACGTCTACTTGTAGCCTAGAGCACAAATCCCAATCACATGAGTGCAAACCAATGCCTCTAATAGGCATAGTAAAATACCACTATTTTTGTATCACCTGATGTCTAAAGTGTGATCGCATAAATATATAACTGAGTGTATACTCATTTATCTAACCATAACAATACTCATCTCATAAAATAAAATGCAAATTAACCTTCTAACTTAAAATTCTAATACAACATACTTTCATCAATATATTCAAAATATCCATATCGTTTTTAACTTTAATAGAATAATGTAACTGAAATCACTGTCCAAAAATGTAACTAAGATCAATATCCACATCCATATCCAAGCTATCCAAAAGATAATAATGTAACTGAAATCAATCTAAAACATACTTATTCACTCACCATAATTTAATATAAAAATAATCCTTTCATAAAACAACTATTAAAAATAATCTTTAAATCTAAATTCAATTCTTAGCATATAAATAATAATTAAATAAAATACATATTTTTAAGTTTATTCACTGATCTAGAATGCAAGATTAAAACTATCTTCCATGTTGAGGACTAATTCCATTCACAAACAAATTCTCCATTCATTAATCCTATAATCATACATGTGAATATAATTTAGAAATCACTTCTATCTACCTCCGTAATATTCTTATCTAATTCTCATCTCGTTTGCAATAATTCTAATCACTTATCCTTCTATTTAAAATTAATTAATCTACCAAAAATTCGACAGAATCTCTCGTATAAATTGAACTATTTTCCTCGTAAAATAAGTTTAATTTCTACAAGAAATCACAACACACAATGCCCATCCGTGACCTTCAATCATTCAATATATACTCCATGTCAATTATTTGCAATTTTACTAAATTTGAAATAAATAATTAAAATTCTCAATTCATTATCTCATGCATAATTCCAACTAATTCTCTAATATTCATCACTTATTTCAAGAATTCTATTTTGATCACAATATCCTTAAATAACATTCATAACCATCATTAATACTATTAATCTCTTCAAATTTAATTAATTCCTCTAATTTAACAAACTTTCACAAATCACAATTAAATCTTAAATTAATTTAATTATCCTCATAATTATTCTATTACCTCCAAAAAATACTTTAACAATTTCATAACTCTTAACAATTATTTAATTCCAACTAATTCCTCTAATTAAAATAAACTCTCTTAATTCTCATAATTTAATCTACAATCACTGTTAGACCTCAACTTTTTCATCCACTAATTAATTCATATCTTCATACATCTATCCAGTCCATTCCCATGCCATTATACCTTTAATAAACATTAATTCTATAATTTTATACCTAAATTACACTTATTGAAAATCAATAAAAATTTAGAAAATCTCACTAAAGCATCTATATTTTGTGAAAATTACACCAACTTATTAAAAATTACATCTATAATTTGTGAAAGTTACACCAACGTGATCAGGATAAAGAGCAGAACGTTTTGTCTTGATTCGCCTCTCGGACCTCGCTGGTGCCACAACCACAACTACCAATTACGGTGGCCAGAGTTTGTTGCTAGTAGCCATTGAGAAAATAGCCAAATCTGTCTTGTAGATCGTCTTTCCAAGAGTTCATAGAAACTTATTGCATCGTTATATGAGCTATCATTTGCCCCAAATCACCTAAAAATTGATTTTTTATCAGAACTTTAATTGTCCAATCTCCATTATGGACAAATCAGATGTCCATCGAAAGCTGGAGAAGAGAACTTTTCATAGCAATTGGAATCACTTAATTTAGAGCTTTGGTTGAAGAGTTATAGCCTTTTGAAAAAATTTTCCCTTATTCACTGAAATTCTACCATTTTCTATCATTTTTGCTGCCCATTGCTAGTGGTGCTCAAGGTGGGAGATGTCACCAAGGGACGTGGCTGGTGATGGTGGTTGGCCTCCTCTTCCTCTCTCACGCCTTCTCCCTCTCTTTCTCTCTCTCTCTCTCTCTCCCGTTTCTCCTTCATCTTCTCTTCTTTTCCCCCTTTCTTGCTTTCTTCTCTTCTCTTCCCTTCTTTCCTTTCTTTCCTTCTTTCTCATTACATTTTTTTTCTTTGTTGGTGATTGGTCCCATGTGGTCCAATCACAACCATAAACCCCCTTATGTATACAACACACACACATAATTAACACTCTCAAAAATAATTTAAACTATATTTTTATATGAACAAAAATAATTTTCCTCATGAATACTATTTTTAGTAATTAATTTCTAATTTAAAATACATTATTATTACTAACTCTATATAAATAAAATCTCATGAAGAATAAATTATACATAATTTATTATTAAAACTCACTTAAAAATAATAATAATAATAATAATAATAATAATAATAATAATAATAATAATATTATTATTATTATTATTATTATTATTATTATTATTATTATTATTATTATTATTATTATTATTATTATTATTATTATTATTAT